>PVIC010008212.1:0-48702 GCA_004025085.1 Thryonomys swinderianus
CCAAGGTGAGGATGAAGGGATTTGAGGAATGTGCTTCCCTGAATGTTTGGGAGTCACAGAGATGTCCCCGCTTCCTCTTCTTGTGTTTGCCTCTTCTGTAGGAAGCATTTAGTTCTTTCGTCTCCTCAAATGCCCTCTTTTCACTTCCTGATTCCTTGACTTCGTTTCTTCAGCTCTGGGATCGTCCTTCCCTGGCCCCAGATCTGAAAGTTTCTGGAATCCATGGTCAGGCAGGAGCGTGAAGAAGTGCCTGGAATCCGATAGGTTTCTACACAGAATCCATGCACGCACCCCAAGGGGCAGCCATTGTTCCTCACGTCCTGTAGATAGTGCATCAGGACGCTCAGAGAGCACAGGCGACCTGCTCGAGGTCCCAGAGCACGTGGGTGCTGAAGCTGGGTCTCAGAACCAGGCACCCGGCCCTGGTGTCCGCAGAGGCTTCTGGGCCCTCTCCGTGCTCACCCCACCGTGAGAGCCCTTTGGACTCTTGGAACTGGCATCCCGCACGTGTTTGCTACCTCTTGTCACACTGAAGTAACTCATTTCGGCCACTGGATGAAGCAGCCGAGGCCGGAGTCAGTGAGCGCTGGGGCATCTGGGTGGGGCCTGGGCCAGTCCTGCGGGAGCCCAGACCAGGAGAGTGGGCAAGGGCCTCCTTTGTGGGCCTCAGTTTCTGTCTGTGCCCTGTGGGCCTCCCCAGCTCTGTTACGCCGTACTTTCCCAGGTCACCAGGCAGCTCCTGAAGTGGGCAGGGAGTGGAAGGGTTTCCTGCTGAGCGCCCACCTGGCCTATGGCACCTGGGTTTGGGCCCATCTGCTGGGGTGCCCTGTCACAGGCCCGGGTACCCGGCATCTCTAGCTCCCACCATCCACCAGGGCACCCGGCGCCTTCCTCCTGTCCTCACGGCTGTTTGGTGTCCTCTGCTGGTGTCTTTTGAGAACACAGGGCCCTCTGTGTTCCCTCCTCTGGCCTTTGGCCATACCTTTTGTGCATATTTGTCAGAGCAGGGATCCTTCCAGCAACTTCGTGAACCCCTGTATCAGCCCCCTTTTCCAGAGAAGGTGCTTACAGCTCAGAGAAGTGGACAGCTCTGTCTCGACTGAGCTGAGGTCCAAGCCCTGGCCCACATCACCCCTGTGGGTCACACTCTTTGGAATTACTCCATTGACATGGCCAGCACCGGAGGTGGGGAGAGCCCGTGGTCTCCTCGGTGTGCTTGGTCTGTGGCTTCTCTGTGTCTGGTGGAAGAAGGCAGTCTGTTTGTGTTTGGCTGAGGGTATAGGATGGAGGCGAAGTGGTGTTCAGGGGCTGTGGGATCTTGTGTGCATCTGGAGGGTGGGATCCGGGACCAGCTCGGCGTTCTGACCCTCTGTCCACACTCGCTTCCAGGTGCTGGAAGGAGACCAGGCCATCCTGCAGAGAATCAAGAAGGCCGTGCGGGCGATCCACAGCTCTGGCCTCAGTGAGTGAGGTTGCCTGGCGCCCTGGGCCTGGCCTGCCTGGCAGCTGTGCCCCTTCCGGTCTGGAGCAGACTCTGAGCCCCACCCCCCTGCAGGCCACGTGGAGAACGAGGAGCAGTACCGAGAGGCCGTGGAGGCCCTGGGCAACAGTCACCTGTCCCAGAACAGCCACGAGCTGTCCACGGGCTTCTTGAACTTGGCCGTGTTCACCCGCGAAGTGGCTGCGCTCTTCAAGAACCTGGTGAGGCTGCTGCCCTTTTCTCCCGAACCCTCCAGCCAGGCTCTGGGTAAATCCAGTGGTCTTTAGAGCCTGACCGGAGAGAGTTAGCTTTGTCTGTGATGTGGATTTGCCCTTGACCTCTGGCCCATGACTTGGGGTCTCTCTCCAGCTCTGATGTCTCTCGCGTCCTCCTGCTTTTTCTCTGACTTCTTGCCCAAGGCTTGTCTCTTGTTCTCCTCTGACCGTATCCCGGAGCAGAGGGTTCTCACTGCTGCCTCGCTTCCCCCTTTGTCCTCGGCTTTCCCAATGGCATCTGCTTCACTTTCGATCCTACAGCTGTCTCCGACTCCATGAATCTGTCAGCCCCACCCTGGGCTGGGGGCCTCCGGGGTCCTCTGCCGGCCCCTGAGTGGCTGTTTGCCCTGACCTTTGCTTCCTCACCTTGGGGCTGCCCTCTGATACCAGACCCTTCCACAGACAGGCCCTGTGCTCGGGACTTCCCGTACATGAGCTCATGGCATCCTGGCGCGTGGCTTTGGGGGCTGGACGACCACTGTCCCATTTCATGGCCTTGGAGTCTGGGCACAGGCAGTATTGTACCTGAGGCCTCCCGCTGGCTTGAACCCAGGTTGTCTGGCCATCGCGTCTGGGTACACACCTGGCTGTGCTGCCTCCCAGAAAACCTGCCCTGCCCCTCAGCTCTGTGACCCTGGACCGGCCACTCACTCCAGTCTCACCCAGGCTCCTGCCTGGCCCGCAGAGGCTGCACCCGCGTGTGCGTGGCGGCCAGGCTCTGCTGTGGGCCTTGCTGCTGGCCTGGAGTCGCTGCTCTGTGCTGTGGAGGTCACTCCTCCCACCATGCCTGAAGCCCAGGACTCTAGGTGACAGTGACACCCACCTCAGAGTGGTAATGAGCAGGGAGCATGTTCAGGGCCCACTGTGGGAGACATTCAGTAACCAGTGACCAACATGGTGCCAACTGAAGCCGCGACCTCCTCTGCCTCCAGTACCCTCTCTGTTTCAGGGACACTGCTGTGCCCTGAGGCTCTGCTCCCTGGTGGGCGCTGTCTGGCAGTCAGTTATACACGAAAGTCGGGCCTGCCTCAGAGAGCCACATTCCCTTGGGGGAGACAGGAACTGGAGTGGGGTGACATCAGCCGTACCAGCAGTGTGCCACAGAGTTGAGGCCCTGTGGGTGGGTAGGTAGGTGCAGCCATGTTCAGTCTGCAGGGACTTCCTGGAGGAAGGGAGCCCGAAGCTGTGTCTTGAAGGGGGTTGACACATTAGCCTCTTGGGGCTGTCAAGAAATAGAACCTCACCAGGCGTGGTGGCTCACACCTGCAATCCTGTCACTCAGGAGGAGAGACAGAAGGATTGCCTTGAGTTTGAGGCCAGCCTGAGCTATGCAGTAAGTTCAGAGCCAGCCTGAACTGCAGAGGAGACCTGGGGTCAAAAACAAATTAAAAAAAAACCCAGAAAATCAACTCCAAATAGGTTATTTTTTTTACAAGGCAATCTATCAGCCCCTGTAACAGGAAGGCCAGGGGTGCAGTTGGCTCCAGGTGCCGTCTCTTGCTTAATTTCTCTGTCACTGCTCAGTGAAGACAGACCCGACACCTTGGAGTACACCTCACCAGCACGATAGTCTTCTCCCCCGTGACCAAAGGGAGAAAACCCCAAGGAGGGTGCTGCTTGGCTGGCGTGGGTCACGGCCTGTGCCTGACCCCTCCCTGGAGCCCCGGGCAGGTGTTCTGAGCAGGTTGGCCTTGGGGGCTCCCCACAGGAAGGGGCTTCTCTTAGCACTGGAAGAGGAGGCTCCGAGCTGGCGGGCTGGCCTGAGAGCCCTAGAGGAGGGCCGAGGGGCCCTGCTGGGAAGCACAGGGAGCCTGGCGAGCGCTGTCCTGAGTGTGAGGTGGTGCCGGAGCGCTCAGGGGCCACTGTGCCAGCCCACTGCTCCCCTCCATGATCACCTGCGTCTCTTTCTCTCCTTGCTTCCCGCACCCTCACGGTGCCCCTTTACCTTTGCGCTTCACTGTGCTCCGAGATCCTGGGGGCTGAACGGTCACCTGAGGCCGGGGGCGGGGTCTTCTTCTTCCAGGTTCAGAACCTGAACAACATTGTGTCTTTCCCGCTGGACAGTCTGATGAAGGGGCAGCTGAGGGATGGGCGGCAGGTGAGTCTCTGCAGGAAGGGGCCAGAGGCAGAGAGGGAGGGACGCAGGCGAGGCTGGGCTGTTGCAGAGGGAGTGCTGCCCGGCCCTCCCTGCTGCTGTCCTTGGGACTGGAGGACCGGCTGTCCCCCTGCTGGCGGCTGTGAGGTTGGGTCCGCAGGTGCCCTGGTCCCCATCCACAGGCCCCAGGGGAAAGGTAAGGCCCTGTGGTTCCTAAGCTAGTATGTGGGGGAGCCGGGGCAGGAGTCTGGCCGCTCTCCTCCCCTGACGGCCCCGGTCAGTGTGGAGTGGAGTTTAAATAAAGTGACAGGTTAATCTCCCTGGGCACTGTGCCCCAGAAGGCCCAGAGGAGGAGCCGTCCTTCCTCCAGAGGGTTCCCTCCCTTTCCTATGCTGCCACCGGGCCTGGGAACCCCCAGAACCAGACTGGCGGCTTTTTCTCTGTGGAGCCAGAGCTGTTCCGAAGGGTGTGAGCAGCCAGCTCCTGAGGCCCAGGCCGGGGATCTGCCCTGATCTCTGGCTCGCTGTGCAGCCTCTGGGGACTTTGCATCCTCTCTATACCTAAGGTTCCGAGACCTGAAACATTCCTGGCGAGAGGGTGATCAGTACCAAACGAGAGAAAATAGTGGGATGTAGTTAGGAGAGGAGCTTGCCCTGTATCGTCCATCCTCATCCTCGGGTCTGTCTTCATCTCCTGAGACCTGCCCCTGCCAGGCCAGGGCCCTCCAACCTGACCGAGTCCAGGGAACTCTGGGAAGGATGAGGTGGGGTGGAAAGGGGGCCTGGCTGGCTCTATGTGGCAGAGGTAGAATATCAGTCCAAGCAGCTGCGGGGCAGGGGTTGGCCGGAGGACAGTGTCCGGATTATTCCAGAGCACGAACTTACCTTTCGGCAAATGGTTCTCTCTTAAATGACAGGATTCCAAAAAGCAGCTGGAGAAAGCATGGAAGGACTACGAAGCCAGAGTGTAAGTGGTTGTGGCCCAGCGGTCTGTGCAGGAGGTGGATCTGGAGACCAACCCACGTGTCCCACATGCTGCCGGGACGTGACTCCCACAGCGCGTGGATGTCGTACTCATGAGAGGCACTTACAGAGCTGCTCTGTATACTATGCCTGACCAGAGTCTGGGGCTCAGGCCATGAGGTCACCAAAGGGAAGCTGTTGTGAAGGGATCTCGGGGTGTGGCCTGCAGTGACCCACTTCACAGCAGAGGCAGAGCTGGGGTTCGTGCTCCTGATTCATTTCCCAAATCAAGGTGGACATTCAGTTGACACAGAAGAGTGTCATATTCAGCTTCCTGCATGGACCACTCTACACTCCAGATCTCCTACTAGCCATGGGGACAGAAGGACCCTTGAGCAGCCAGTGAGCCACTCTTCCTGCTCAGAAACTTCTCCATAGGCTCTGTCTTCCATGGACTCTGTTCAGGGCCCAGCCCCAGCCCTTAGCCAGGGCTCCAGCAGGCCTGTGCCTGTATTGCCATTCATTCTTTTTTTTCAGACCTCTTTTGTGTGTGTGTGTGTGTGTGTGTGTGAGACAGGGTCTTGCTTTGTAGGTTAGCCTGGCCCTGAGCTCGCTATTTAGCCCAGGCAAGCCTTGAACTCAGCAATCCTCCTGCCTCTGCCTCCCGAGTGCTGAGATGATAGGCATGAGCCACTATGCCTGACACTGTGGAATGTGGTTCTGATTGCTGGTGGGTGTGAGTCATTGTGGTTACTGGGTATCAAACCAAGGACCTTGTACTTGCTAGGCAGGCACCGGAATCACTGAGCTAAATCCCCGAGGGTTAGTTTACTTTTAACAACAAAAATAGAAAGCATTTTCCTACTCTACTTAAAAAGAAAAGAACAAGCAGCTGTGGAGTAGTAGTTCCAGCATTTGGGAGGCTGAAACGGGAGAATTAACTTTGAATTTGAGGCCAAACTCAGCTATACAGTGAGTTCAAGCCAGGCTGAACTACATAGCAAGAATTTGTGTCCAAAAAAAAAGTGCTGGGTGTGGTGGCATAGGTCTATAATCCCAGCTAGTCCAGAGGCTGAGGCAGGAGGATCACAAGTTTGATCCCACCTAGGGTAATTTTGTAAGAGCTTGCTCTAAAAAAATAAATTTTTTAAGGAGCTAGGAGTATAATTCAGCGTCATGGCTCTGGGTTCAATCCAGAGAGAGAAGAGAGGGAGAGAGAAAGAATATGAGTGAATAAGAGAGAAAGAACAATGCCAGGATGATGTCACCCACCTGGAATCCCAGCTACTCAGGAGACTATGCCAGGAAGATCAAAAGTTTGGCTCCAGCCTGGGCAACGTAGCATGACTATTGTCTCCAAATAGTAAGGGCTAGGATGTAACTCAGCCCGTGGCCCTTGGTTCGATCCCAGTACTAACAAAAGTAAAATAAATAAAGATTTGTTTTGCAAACCTAGGATGGAACCTAGGTAAATATGCTACCTAGGACTCTATCTGCAGACCAGAACAAAGGAAACTTAAATGGGAAACTGCAGGCCCAGAAGAAGGAAAGCATTTTGCAGTCCTTGAACCTACACAGTCCCAAGCCCTTGCAGCTAATCAGACTCATACAATGAGAATCATACAAGCCCAACTTGGCCCTTATCTGAGCCTGACGTGTCCTATAGCTCAGACCCTTCCCGCTGTTCTGGGGCAAACGACTAAAGAGCTTCCCGGGTTGGAACCAGGCCTAGAGGCCCCAGCTGGCATCCCCACACTCACCCTGTCCTGTCTGCACGGGGCTTCTGTCTGCCTCGGCTGACGCAGGCCTCGTCTTCCTGCCCTGCGGTGGCCTCCAATTTCAGGCTTCACAAGTCCACACCGACTTCACAGCCAGGAAGAGAAGGGTCCCATCTTACTCTCCTGTCGCTCTCTCCTGTGACGTAACTGTGCCTCCCCCTCCACTCACCAGATCCCACAGCTAGTCAGGAGATGGGGCCTGAGTGTGGCGTGGTCCCTGCACTGTGCATCCTTCACCAGGAGGAGGAGGGCGGAAGGAAGGTGGTGGGCGGGAGGAGGCGCAGGAGCCTCTCCCATCCCACTTCCCTTGCCACGCAGGGCCAGACTGGAGAAGGAGCGGGAACGGGCCAGGGTGACGGGAGGGCTCCCCGGGGAGGTGGCCCAGGACACACAGCGAGAGCGGCGCCTCTTCCAGCTGCACATGTGCGAGGTGAGCGGTGTCTGCATGAGGGCGGGTGCTGGGCGTGCCCTCCTCTGAGTCCCCGGGACCAGTCCCGGCCATGTGGGCTGTGCGAGCTCGGCAAGGATCAGTCACAGCCAAGACAGTTAGCCTCAGGTGGGGACCACAGCCTCGTCCCCAGAATCCAGCTTCCACTTCTGTCACGCCTCTTGCCCTGCCCTCCTTTAGTACCTGCTCAAAGCTGGGGAGAGTCAGACGAAGCAAGGCCCCGACTTCCTCCAGAGCCTCATCAAGTTCTTCCATGCCCAGCACAAGTAGGTATCTCCTTGTCCCACCCTGCACCCTTAGGGTGGCAGAACAAGGCACCTCTCAGCTGGCAGGGCCACAACACACAGTTCGTCTCGCTCTCAAGTGCCCGTATGTCAAGCACTGAGAACTTACACACATGATTTCCCCCCTAATTCTCTGTGGCAGATAAAAGTTGTTCCTATTTTACAGATAAGAAAACTGAGCCCATTTACCAAATTTGGCATGGCTAGACCTGAACCCAGAGATTCTTGCCTCTGAGTGCCCATCAGAGCAAAAGCTCCTGGGTGCCCTGTGACCCTTAGAGCACCTTCCCCTACATTTGCGGCTTCATCTTCACTTCCGTCTTTCTCTGGATCCTCCTTTGGCCTCTGATCCCTCTTAGCTTCTTCCAAGATGGCTGGAAGGCAGCTCAGAGCCTGTCCCCCTTCATCGAGAAGCTGGCAGCTTCAGTCCATGCAGTAAGTGGGCCCCACTGTTGGGCATGTCCTTTGGGAAGAGCTGTGGAGATGGCCATCCCCACTGCCTGTGGAGCCAGGCGCTGCCCTGGCACATCTGCTGGCTGGCCACAGGTCCCGTCCTCTGCCCGCAGCTGCGTCAGGCCCAGGAGGAGGAGCTACAGAAGCTGACCCAGCTCCGGGACTCCCTTCGAGGGTCCCTGCAGCTGGAGAGCAGAGAGGTGAGTCCTCCTCGTCCCCAGGGCCCTCCCCAGGGCCGCCCGGAGACGGAGAGGGAGGGAGAGGGAGGCCGGCAGCCCGAGGCTGGCCCTCAGGCCAGGCCTCCTTTCCGTGTCGGAGGGGCAGGAGCACCCGAGGCGGAAGAACTCCGGGGGCGGCTACAGCATCCACCAGCACCAAGGCAACAAGCAGTTTGGGACAGAGAAAGTGGGCTTTCTGTACAAGAAGAGTGATGGGTGAGTAAGGCCGAGAACCTAGTCAGCTTGCCCCGAGCACACAGCTAGAAATGGCAGGGTCAGGGGAGCTGCCCAGAGCGACAGCTTCTGCTGTGACCCGGAGGCTTCCAGGCCCCTGCTCTGCAGTGCAAATTCATCTACGGACACTGGGCGTGTGAACTTCTGCTGAAGGTTACTAGTTGTTGTTCGAGTACAGCAGCAGCTAAGAGTGGCTGAGCCTTTGCGCCCTGGCCCTTACCAGCCGTGTATACCAACTATGGCTGGAAATGAAAAGTGTTGACGGTGCCCTGCTCCCTGGAGGGGAAAAAAAAAAAAAAAAGGAAATCTGAAAAAGGCTGTTAGCTCTTTTCTTGCTGTGACCGGATACCTGAGAAAAAAAACTGAAAGGAGGAAAGATTTATCTTAATTCAGGGTGTCACAGGTTTCAGTCCATAATCCACTGGTTCTGTGCCTGTGGACCTGAGGTGAGGCAGAAGACCGGGGCAGGGGGGCAAAGCCCCTCAGCTCAGAGGAGCCAGGAAGTAGGGGGGAAAGAGGCCAGGGACCAGAGAGTCCCCCCAGCCACACCCCCGCGACTCCTAAGTGTCCGTAGCTCCCCATAGTGCCGCCAGACGGTGATCTCACCAGTGGATTCACAGGCAAGCCCTCGTGATCCCTGTGGTCCAGTCACTGCTGTCAAGCCCCAGATCTGCGCACATGACGTTTTTGGAGAAAGTTTTAGATGCAAACTGTAACAGGCCGTTGTGGGGGTGCGTTCATGTTTCCACTTACTGCAGTGTTTTAGAAAAAATAACTTTGAAGAAGAAAATGATGAATATTCAACTATTTATTTGTTGTAGTACCAGGGATCGAACACAGGCCCTTCTTCACACTGAGCTATTTGCTCAGACTAGTTTTTTCCTTCTTTTTTTGGTACTGGGAATCGAATTCAGGGCCTCATGCTATACCGCTGAGCCACATCCCCAGCCCCCCACACTGGTTTTTAAATTTTTTTTCATTTTTGAGATAGGGTCTCACTAAGTTCCTAAATTGTCTCTGCAAATTCTCCTGCCTCAGGGACCCAGACAGCTAGGATTACAGGTGTGCACCACCACGCCCAGCTGGGTATTTAACGCTTGAATTCACTCTTTATTCTGGGAGTCTCAGTATTTATCTGTAACTGTCTAACTGTACTTCAGCTGTTGTGGTCAGGAGCCCGTCACCTCTCAGAGCGGGATGTCCCTCGTGTTCCAAGCCAAATCTTCTCCCTCGGGACAGAAGCTCTTGGGGACACAGTCACATCTCCCCCTTTAGAATGAAGGTTCCCAGAGAGTGGGGCTGTCTCTCCACCACCCTGGGGGCCTCCTGAGGGTGGGACTGTGTCTCTGTCCGAAGGGCCCAGAGAGTGAGAGTGTTCAGAGGCTGGGGAGGGACAAGCTGGGAGACATGGCCAGAGGTGGCAAGGCGGGGCCGGGATTCTCCTCGGAGGAGTTAGGGGTACATTACTGTACCCTTACAGTACAGTATAGTAATGTAGAGATACATTACTGTATCTCTCTGGGCCTTTAGGATTCGAAGAGTCTGGCAGAAAAGGAAATGCGGGGTCAAGTATGGCTGCCTGACCATCTCCCACAGCACGGTGAGGCCTCTCTTGTTCTGACCACACAAATGTCAGTCCTCCCTCCAAGACTGATCCCCCAAATGGGATCTGGGGCACTGGAGACCCTTGCGGAAGGAAGAGTAGGATCCAGAGCCCTCAGCTCTTGACATGGTGGAAGAATAAAGTGGAACAAGATTATCATCCCTGTTTAACACATTGGGAAATAGAGGCCTGGAGTGTTCAGGAGGCCCGAAGGTAACATGCACACACCCCTTCCCCAAATTCCCCCAGATAAACCGGCCGCCTGTGAAGCTGACCCTGTTCACATGCCAAGTGAGGCCAAACCCGGAGGAGAAGAAATGCTTTGACCTGGTGACCCGTGAGTGGTTCCTGCCCGGGGTTCCCCAAGAGCACTGTCCACTGCTCAGAGGGTACAACTTCCACCCAGTGTCAAAGAGCTGAGACCTCAGGCCCATGACTGCAGGGCCCGGACATGTTTTAAAGCCTTCACGTCCCCACAGTGAACATTGGACTGCACCCACCTTCTACGTTATGTGTTATTATATATACAGTGTATTTTGATGGTTTGGG
The DNA here is from genome assembly GCA_004025085.1 of Thryonomys swinderianus. NCBI lineage: Eukaryota > Metazoa > Chordata > Mammalia > Rodentia > Thryonomyidae > Thryonomys > Thryonomys swinderianus. The sequence continues at coordinate 10,380 of PVIC010008212.1, forward strand.
GTTATCTGGCTTTAAAGATTTTGCTTCTTGCCCTCTGGAGCCTTTGGTGCCGGCTCTCTGTGAGGTAGGTACAGCTGAGTCTGCACGAGTCCTGCCCTTTGAAGCCCCTGCCTGGGGTGTGAGAGGGACTCGGGTGTGGAGTGCGGTGTCCCGAAGAGACTCACAAAGACCCCTGGAAAGCTGCCCGGCTGTGAGGAGTTAGGAGGCACTCCTTGGAGAAGTTCAGCTCTAAAGGGCTCAAGAATGTAGGGTGGGGGCAGTTCAGGAGGCAGGGCGGCACGCTGAGAGCCCTGGGAGCCGGCAGGGGTGTCCTGCCAGTCTGTCTGCAGTGAAGTTTTGCACGGAAGTAGTGGGGGGTGAGGCTCCTGGAAGGCAGAGAGGCCTGGGCTCATGGAGCCTGATTAGAGCCTGGAGCTGGTTTGCTCTGGGTTCTGGGCAGGCGAGAAGCAGGGGCTGTGACAGCAAGTTCAGAGGGTGCCCTCCCTGGGTCGGGTGCCCTCCCTGGGTCGGGTGCCCTGACCCTGGGATGGACAAAGAAGCCCATCAGGACGAAGTGGTTTAAAGCCTGTAGCATTGCATAGCCTGACGGCCTCCTCCCACCCTCTCCGGCAGACAACAGGACGTACCACTTCCAGGCGGAGGATGAGCACGAGTGCGAGGCGTGAGTGCCGGCACGCGGGCAGGGCGGGCAGGGCGGGCACGCGGGCAGGGTGGGGAGGCCTCCTGTGCGCAGCCCAGCCCACCTGGCCTCCATCCACGCAGGTGGGTGTCGGTGCTGCAGAACAGCAAGGATGAAGCCTTAAGCAGTGCTTTCCTTGGCGAGCCCGGGGGTGGCCCTGGGTCCGGCACAGGCCCAGGACTGGACGGGGAGCCCCAGGACCTCACGAAGCTGCTCATCGCTGAGGTGAAGAGCAGGCCCGGCAACGGCCAGTGCTGCGACTGCGGGGCTGCAGGTCGGTGGGGGCGGGGCCTGGTGGGGGCGGGGCACGGCGGAAGGCAGGGGTGGGGCCGCGCCTGCGCTGCTACAGCTGTGCCCCTCTGCAGACCCCTCGTGGCTCAGCACCAACCTGGGCGTGCTCACCTGCATCCAGTGCTCCGGCGTCCACCGCGAGCTGGGCGTGCGCTTCTCGCGCATTCAGTCCCTCACTTTGGACCTGCTGGGACCCTCCGAGCTTTTGGTGAGGCCGGGTCGGGGGCGGGACCAGGGCGGGGCTAAGGGCGGGGCTTGGCCCCATCCTCTTCAGTTTATAGAGCCACGGGAGGAGTGGGGCTGAGGTGGGCTGGATCCAGCGGCCTGGCCTCAGGCAGGGCCAGGGTCGGGAGGGCCCCTGAGGCACAGGATCTCAGGAAACAAACAGCTTTCCCGGAGTGTAGTCCTAACCACCTGGTTTTACCCATGCACGCTTTTTCCCTTGTCTCCAGCTGGCCTTGAACATCGGAAACACGCGCTTCAATGAGGTCATGGAGGCCCAGCTGCCCTCTCACGGTGGCACTAAGCCCTCCGCCGAGAGTGACATGTATGGAAGTTCAGGGGACAGACGGGTGCTGGCTAAGGGATTCTGCCTTCCCAGGGCCTCTGGGTCTCAGAGGGATCCAAGATCAGAAGTTTGGGGAGTGGGGAGCCACAAATTTGCAAGTCTTCAAGACACAATTCTGGGGAACATGACACTCACCTCGTGGGATGGTACTAGGGTCAGCTGGTAGAAACCACCCTTCCTGAGAGCTGGTTGTCTTGGCAGGAGCACCCGCAGAGACTATATCGTGGCCAAGTATGTAGAACACAGGTTTGCCCGCCGGTCTGCGTGTGAGCCCCAAAGACTCCAGGCAGCCATTTACAACAGGGACCTCCTGTCTGTACTGGAGGCCTTTGCCAGTGGGCAGGACTTCGGACAGCCACTGCCAGGGCCTGACGGGCAGGTGAGGACCCCCGCCTCGAGAGTTCACTCGGAACCCATCTGTACACACACCCTCCAGGAAAAGCTCACTCCCCTGGACTCTGTCTCTGCCATCAGAGGGTAAATGGGAAAGAGCATACTTCAGTCAAGCAGACCTGAGCCACGATCCTCATGGTCTTGTTCCAGTTGTCCAGGGCAGCGTACTTAGCTAACCTAAGACTCATTTCCTCATCTGTAAAATGGGTAAACAGTAGCTCACACAGGGTTGAATAGCTTGTGAGTAGATGAGGGCAGGTGAGGATAGAGCAGGGAAAGCCATCACATTGGCTGTCTTCGCAATCAACACCATGTGGGCAAGGAGAAAAGATATCACAAGCTGGAAGAATTAAATCAGCAGCTGCTAACTGGACATTAAAAACTGGGTAAGAGAGCCAGGGATTTAGCTCAGTGGCGCAGCCCCTGCCTTGCAAATACAAGGTCCTGAATTTGATCTCTGGTACTTGGAAAAAAACAAAAAAATTGGATGTCATGGGTCAGGGGTGTGTTTCAGCGGTACCATGTGTGCTCAGCATGCGCGAAGTCCTGGGTTCATTCCCAGGCACCCCCCCCCCCCAAAACAGAGTGTCTTTGAGTTGTCGGACATCTTGTTGGCTGCCCGGTGGGCGGTGAAGGGACAGCACTCGGCTGAGACCAGAATGTTCAGCAGCCAGGATGATGGAGACCCGTCCGTGTGTGACTGACAGAAACCGTGAGGCCGTGGAGGCCACGGGGGAATTCCGTGCAGGATGGGCCTGGCCAGAATGAGCTTCGGGAACCCCTCTCACGGGGGACAGAGGAGGAGGAACCACAGCCTGAAACACTGAGGGGATGATCGGCCCTTCCCCTTCCCCCCAGATGTGAGGCTCTGTCCCTCAGTTTCATCCTCCGGGGTTCTGACAGCTTCTCACCCGGAGGGCAGCAAGAGTCTGAGGGCACCGCTGGGTGGGGCAGGTGACGTAGGGACACTCAGGTGTGGATCTGTTTGCAGGCGCCTGGAGAGCCGGCCCTGCACTTGGCCGTCAGAGTCGCCACTCAGGCGTCCCTGCCCCTGGTAGACTTCATCATCCAGAACGGGTAAGACCCGGCCTATACCTACCCTCCTCCTCTCGCCCCTCCCCCGACCGTGACCTCAGTGCCCCCCTTCCATGTCCGCCCCAGCGGCCACCTGGACGCCAAGGCTGCAAATGGCAACACCGCCCTGCACTGCGCCGCACTTCATGGCCAGCTCGACTGCCTCAAGCTGCTGCTGAAAGGGAGAGCCTCCGTGGGCACAGGTATGGTGAGCCGCCGCCAGGCCCCCAGGCCCACTGCCCTTGGGTGGCCCTGCCCGCTCCTGGGATGACAGCCACTGATAAGCACAGCTTTGCAGCAGACCGACTTGCTTCTGACTGCCTGTGTCTCTAGGAGTGTGTATCCATCTCCGGAACCTCAGCTTTCTCTTCTCTAGAATGGGAGTGATAGCTGGGTGTGGTGGCTCATGCATGTAATCCCAGCACTTGGGAGGCAGAGGCAGGAGGATTGCTGTGAGCTCAGGACCAGCCTGAACTGCAAAGCGAGACCCTGTCTCAAAAAAACAAAGAAGGGCCAGAGGGTTGGCTCAGTGGTTCCGGTGCCTGCCTCACAAGCACAAGGTCCTGAGTTCAATCCCCGGTAACCACATACAATGTTGGGTGTGGAGACTCACGCCCACCAGCCATCAACACCACATACCACAGTGCCGGGCATGGTGGCTCATGCCTGTCATCCCAGCACTCGGGAGGCAGAGACAGGAGGATTGCTGAGTTCAAGGCTTGCCTGGGCTACACAGTGAGCTCAGAGCCAGCTTGAACTACAAAGCGAGACCCTGTCTCAAAAAAAAAAAAAGAAAAAAAGAATAAAACGAGAGTGATGCAAATGGGCCTAGCTGGCCTGCTAAAAGGATAAAATAATGCTTCTGAAAGTACCCAGCAAAATAAATATAACCTGAATGTGGATAATACTGATTGCAGTAGCTGCTGTTTACTGTTTTAACATATACCTGCTAACAGACCCAAGTGATTTATATGTTTTAATATAATTCTTAACAACCTGGTCAGATAGTTTCAAATACAGTAGTAGTACCTGGATTCATGCACTTAATTCTTTTTTTTTTTTTTTTTATTGAGACAGGGTCTCGCTTTGTAGTTCAGGCTGGTCCTGAGCTTACAATGTAGCCCAGGCAAGCCTTGAACTCAGCAATCCTCCGGTATCTGCCTCCGGAGTGCTGGGATGACAGGCGTGAGCCACCACGCCTGGCTATGCACTTAATTCTTTCCACAACTGGTTGCAAACTGAATTGGATGAAAGCTGCATCAAACTCAATTAGGCTCAGTGATGACCTTCTGAGGATTTTTTTTTTGAGACAGGGTATCATTTTGTAGTTCATGCGGGCCCTGAGCTCACTATGTAGTCCAGGCAAACCTCGAACTCAGCAATCCTCCTATCTCTGCCTCCCGAGTGCAGGGATGACAGGCATGAGCCATCAAGCTCAGCATTTGTGGTGTGTGGTGCTAATTGCTGGTGGGCATGAGTCACCACGCCCAGCATTGTATGTGGTTACTGGGATCGAACCAGGGACCTTGCACTTGCTAGGCAGGCAGTGGAACCACTGAGCTAAATCTCCGGCCCCGGACCTTGTGAGGAAAGTGATTTGGCCTGTCTTAATCTCTAAGCTGTCATGTCTCCTCCACCGTGGCCGTGACTCCTGACTTTACCCATCACAGTGAACGAGGCAGGAGAGACAGTGCTGGACATAGCCAGGAAAAAGCAGCACAAGGAGTGTGAGGAGCTGGTGAGTCGCAGGGAAGGGCTGGCTCTGACCCTGCCTCTCCCTGCCGGCCCTGACCTCTGACCTGGGAGCCTCCTCCTGGCAGCTGGAGCAGGCGCAGGCCGGGACCCTCACCTTCCCGCTGCACTTGGACTACCCCTGGGGACTCTCCATGGAGCCTGGCTCTGACAGCGAGGAGGACGAGGAGGAGAAGGTGAGCTGTGCCCCCGCCCCATGGCAGAGGAAAGCCAGACCGGGCCTGGGGGGAGGGCAGGCTGAGCTGGGAAACCAGGTTGTCCTTGCCCCACAGCACTGCCCTCTGAAGCCCCCAGCCCAAGCGCGCTGGGCCAGTGGGAGGCTGGACATCAGCAACAAGACCTATGAGGCCCTCGGCAGCCTGGGACCAGCCACCCCGCAGAGCCACAGTGAGGACTGCCCCCCACCCTTGCCAGTCAAAGTCTCATCTCGGACCACGGTCCAGGGGCGTGTGGCCCATGCCAGTGGAGGTAGAGTTGGCTCCCCCCAAAAGTGCCTACCATTTTTTGAGGACCTCCTATGTGCTGGGGCTCTGAGGCAAAAGGGTATACGAGCTGGTCCACGGCACTCACAGTCACTGGCAGGTGGGGTCTGTCCTCCCCTTAGGGGAAGGCCACAGAGATGTTAGGTAAGCACCGTACCCAAGGTCCCCTAGCGGTGGGACTCAGACGCAGGTCTCTCTTGCTCTGCATTCCTCATCACTGCACTTAAATAGAGAGAGACGCAAGAGTTTATGGAAGTCAGGTGTGGTGGCTCACGCCTGTCATCCCAGCACTCGGGAGGCAGAGGCAGGAGGATTTACCTGGGAGGTCAGGCTAAAGGTGTAGCTCAGTGTCGGGTACTTGTCGAGCACGTGCTGCAGCTCAGGTCGTAGAACGCAGCTGGTCATGGTACCCAGCTCGCTGCCGCAGAGAACGTCGGTCCCCCAGGACAGGGATTCGACGAGTGTCCACTGTTTCTCCAGTGCCTGCACTGAGCCTGGCTGTCTGTGCTCCGGAACTGCTTGTGGAATGGGTAGAGTGGGCGTGTTCTGGGAGGTCTGGGGGAAGCAGGCCCTGTTGGCCTGAGGTGGATTAGAAAGGCTTGCCAGAGGGGTCCGTAGCGACCAGTGAAGGTGAATGTGCCCGGTGGGTGCAGACAGCGGAGAGGGGGTGGGGCGAGGTGGGTGGACAGAGCCGTGACAGATCGCAGAAGCTGAAGGCTACTTTGACACGGAGCAGAGGATGTTACCACTTCTGGTTCCAGATCATTCTGAAGTCTCCAGCCTGAGTTCTGACCCTCCTGAGGCCTCGGAGGGCCTGGGCAGCCCAGCTTCCTCCTCCTCTAGCCTCACAAGCCCTGTGGAACCCGGGGGCCCCAGCCAAGCCCTTCCCAGCTTTGAGGAAGGCCTCGGGGAGCCCCCAGGCACCTCTCGAGCCGGCCCAACATCTGGGACTGCCCCCACAGAAGGGTACCTCCCCGTCAGGTTCAGGTGGGTGAGGGCCAGCTGTGTGGCCCGTGCGGGTTTCCTGACCTCTCTGTCTCCCTGCCCTTCACAAACCCGCTGCGAGCCTAGACCACATCCCAGCTCCCCAGGGCCCGCACTGTAGGCAGAGGTCCCGGGCCCGGGCGGCGGGTGTTGGCCCTTCCCTTCCCTAGCCCGCTCCCCGGGGCCAAAGAGAGAGGCCTAGCTCCAGCTGTGGCCAGCCCAGGATCCAGTCCCCTCTCCCTTCCCTGGACACCCCTTCCTCTGGAGTTTGAGGGAGCTGGACTTGGGGTTCCTCCAACAGCCCCTGGCTTTCAGGTCCAGGCTGTGCGGCCTTGTGGGCTCTGCTCATCCAGCCTGATCCCCCAGCTCGCTCTTCACAGGAGCACAGTCTCCTCCTGACGCTGACCTTGCTCTGCCTTCCAGCTCGGAGAGCACTCGCTCCTACCGGCGGGGAGCACGGAGCCTGGAGGACGGTCCCTCAGCCAGACAGCCTGCATCCCGAAGGAACATCCCGGTAGGGGCGGGGTGCGGAGCTGGTCAGAGATGGGCACAGCAGGTTGGGAGACGTCTCCCCAAGATGGGCGCAGAGGCACAAGGGTCCAGGTGGCCGCCGTTTGTCCAGTCCCCGTCTCGCGCCCCTCTCTCCTGCTCCAGTCCAGGGCCCTGTGAAGCTTAGGGCCGCAGAGGCGATGGGGCCGAGCTGTGGCTGCTCCCAGGGAGAACGAGCAGACCTGTGCCCGCAGGGAGAAGGGACTGGGCTGGGGTGTGCCCTTCTGTCTTGTCCTGGAGGCTCCGGAGCCACAGGGACTTCCAGTCCAGGCGTGGAAGGATGGGACAGGGACAGCGCAAGAGCTACTGCCTTCCTCTTGCTCTTCCCGGCTGAAGCCCAAGTCCTCACGTGTAGCTACACCTGCGAGTTGGCCGGGGCCAGGCAGCGTCCTTTGTCCCTGTTGCCCTGGGCGTTCCTCAGGGGATGTGCTGGGAGTAGGGGGGGCAGCGGCGGGGCAGGAGCCGATCTCTGGGGAGTCATCTCCCGTCCACCCGAGTGAAGCGCCAGATGCACATCTGCGTCCACGTCCTGGTCCCACTGTTGCCCCGAAAACCACGAATCCACTACCAGGCGTTTAGCTGGTGCTGCTTGTGGCACATGTGATAGTAAAAGCCCACACTTAAGGAGTGAGGAAATCTTCAGTAAGTGGCTTTGCTTCTTTCAGCATCAGTTTCATCATCTGTAGAATGGGAATAATTTAACTTGTCTTATGATGGGACAGACATGAAGTTGAGGTAAACACCTGATACACAATAGGTGCTTAGGAAATGTCGTTTCACCCTTATCTCCTCAGGTTGGCGTTACTGAAGGAGATGGCTCAAAGACCAGTGTTCTTCCAGCAAGTTCTTTGTAACTTCTGCAGGACCAGCGCCTCGCTGACTCCTCACGGCCCATGCGAGACCCCAGTGTGCAGAGCCAGGACCTGAGCCTACAGGAGCGGGAGCTGAGGCCCCAAGCCCTCGGGTCTTGCTCTCTCTGTTCCTCAGGCCCTCTTCCTCTGCGGACTGTGCCCCTGCCAAGGCCCCTGGGGCAGACAGTCGTTCTCCTCGGGGCCGGGCAGCCCCGTACCTGGGTCTGAGCTCGTCAGGTCAGTCTGGGGCCCCACCAGCACGCGCTCCCTGCATCCTTGCCTTCCAGACAGGAACTGTCTTCTGCACCCTTCTTAGCCCGGCAGGCCTTGCTGAGTTCCGGCCCTGTCCAGGCCTGCCGTAGGCACTGTCAATGCCATGCAGGATGTGTCCCTGGCTGGGGAGCTGGTTTCGAGGCCTGGAATAAGGAGAACAGTTCCGCGCTCAGGGGCAGGACCTGTGAACAGCGGGTTCCTGCCTGACCGTTGTTGTCTGCAGCCCGTTTCTATTCCGAGTTGACCGATGCCTGTGTTGTCCTGGCTGTTAAATAAACGTTCTGAACGCCTGTCCTTCGCAGGGGAGCCCAGCCCTCACTGGGGTCTGGACTACTTTCCTCAGCCAGCAAGTACAGTATGACTCGCCCACATTTCCCTGTCTCCTTGATGGAGTGGGAACGACAGGAGTGATTTGGGTCGTGGGCCCCCACTCGTGTCCTCTTCCTCTTGGACCATCCGGGGGCCTTCCAGCCCGGGGAGTGAGAGGCTGAGAAGGGAGAGCGACAGAGCGAAGACTTCAAAGTCCTGCTTTCCTTGGCCCCGGAATCCCCCAGAGCTCAGCCCCGGTGAGGGCAGGTGCTCGCTGGCCATCACCACCCACTAGCGTCCCCACTGTGCAGCCGCTGGGTGCTGGGCTGGGCCAGGCCAGGCAGAGGCTGCAGAGGGCATCGGGCCAGGGCAGCACCGGGTCCGGAAGGCTGGACTGCTCACCTTGGAGCCTTGTTGGTCTGCGGTCACTTGGAAACCTGGGCCCAGCATCTGGTTTCCTTCATCTCAAACCTGGTGTTTCACTTATCTGTAATAAAGAATTTCTGGAAGTAAATTCCATTGGCTTCACCTTTGGGATCTGGAGAACAGTACAGGGGAAAGGGAAGGAGTCTTGGTGCTTGGAATTCTTTCTCTAAACGTGGCAGCAGAGACAGTTTGGTGTGGAGCAATTGTGGTATAGCCAGGGACAACTTTGTCCTGTATTGCCTAAGGGACATTTGGCACAGTGGAAAGTAGTTCCCAGTGGAAGGTTGCTACTGGCATCTAGTGGACAAAGCCTAGCAGTGCTGCTAAGCATCTTACGCTACCCCATGTCTTAGTCAGTTTTGTGTTGCTGTAACAAAATAGCAGAGCTGGTGCCTTCTAAAGTAAAGAGGTTTATTTTGCTGACAGTTGTGCTGTCATGCCCTTCTCGTGCTATTGGGGGGGTCCGAACACCATGCCCTGGCCCCATCACAGCATGATAAATAGAGCCAGTACAAGGGTACAACAGCAGAGCTGTCAACAAAATAAACCTCTTCCACCCTGCAGGCAGTAAGGGCTTGAACTGAATCTCCATGTTGTCCCTTTGAGATGAGCCCAACTCTGATCTCACTGAGTGGAGGCTCCTTTCTGGGCAGGAATTTCCTGCCTACTCTCAGGCTCATAAACAGCAGTGGGAAACTGTCTAAGGTGTTTCCAGCAGCTGTTTGCAGGTCTCTGAGATGGGCAGGTTGGCAGAGAGAAGAGGGTGGGTCACAAAAGTCCAGAACTGCATCCCTGAGGGGTCATGCCCTCTTTGGTCTTCAGTCTTCCCATCTGACAAAAGGGTAAAGGCCTGATGTTTCCTTAGGTCTGTCCGTTCTAATGATGGACGAGTCTGGGCTACTTTTGATGTCACACAGCCCAGGGTGGGACTGGATGAGAGGAAGATGGCATGCTAGACAAGAGCTCTCCACTGAGGCACTGTTTTGTACCCCTCTGGGCCAGAACTGGCCCACAATAGGTGCTCAATAAATTATGTCAGGGTTGGGGATTTAGCTCAGTGGTTCTGGCTCCTGCCTCACAAGCGCAAGATCCCAAGTTTGATCCCTGGTACCCCACATCACAATACCGGGCGTGGTGGCTCACACCTGTCATCCCAGCACTTGGGAGGCAGAGGCAGGAGGATTGTTGTGAGTTCAAGACTTGCCTGGGTTATGTAGTAAGCCCAGGGCCAGCCTGAACTACAAAGCGAGACTGTCTCAAAAAAGTAAGATAATTATATGAAATGAATGTTTCTCTCTTCTCATAAACCCTTCCTTTTCTCCAAACTTCCACTTTGCAGTTAAGCCCAGTAAACGTCCTTTCTTCAGAGGTGATCATCCCCAGCCATGCAGGCCCCTCAGCTGTGTCCTCCTACCCTGAGTTCAGTGTTGTCCCTGCTGTTTAAGGTTTCCCTTTTCCAGTTTGTTGGGACCAGCTCTGTCTTGCTCACGTGTTTGTTGAATGAGTTTAAAAAAAAAAAAACACCTTTGTCCTACTAGACCCCAGTCACATGGCAGCAGTGGAAAAACAGAAGTCCACACCAGACTGTCCCTGGGAACCAGCTGGGACAGGGCTCTCTGAGGAAGGGCTTTTTTTGTTTTGTTTTGTTTTTTGAAGCAGGGTCTCGCTTTATAGTTCAGGCTGGCCCTGAGTTCACCATGTAGGCCGGGCAAGCCTTGAACTCAGCAATCCTCCTGCCTCTGCCTCCCGAGTGCTGGTTACAGGCCTGAGCCACCATGCCCGGCTCTGAGGAAGGGGTTTTAACTGGACAGCTCTCCGCCTGCACACTGCGGGCCACTTTTCCTGCCTCCCCTCCAGGACCTTGTGCCCTCTCCATTAGTCATTTGCCTTGGTAAGGGGGGGACCCAGGAACCAGGGGCACTTGGAAGGCCCTGCTGCGGGAAGGCAGGGGAGGAAGCCGAGCGGGAAGAAGCAGGCAGTTTATCTTCCCTCCACCCAAAATCACGCTTCTAAACCCAGCACTGCTGCGGGCACCCGTCTGACTTGGAGTAAACACGGGGCACCTTCGCACAGCTCGGCCGTGCTTCTCGCCTGGGTTGTCTTGAGCACGGAAGCCCTTGGCTGGGAGGCGGGACGTCCCGCTCCACGGTTAGAAACCGCAACCCCAATGTCACAAATCCACAGCCCCGAAGAGCTCTTGACTGCGCCGCCGGGATGCAGGGCGGAGGGCTGAGCCGATCTTGGGGACGGGGAGCGCCCAGCCCGGCTCCAGTGCGAGGCGTCTCCGCTGGGGCCCAGGCTCGCAGCCCAGCCCTCGGGTCCGCACGGTAACACTGGAGCCCAGGACTCTCCCCGAGGCTCTTGGCCCCCCGGACGCCTCCGGGCCGGGCCGCCTCCCGTGGGGGGACGAGGCCCTCCCACCAGCCTCTCAGATCTCCCTCCAGCCCGACAGCCCTGGAACGGTGGTCGGAGGGAAGGGCCCCGGCAGGCGGCCGCGCGGCAACCTCTGCCCGGCAGTCCTTGGAGTCTATATTTAGTGCTCCCTCCCGGCCCGGGAGCCGAGCGGGGCGGGGAGCGCGAGCCCCGCCCCGCAGGCGCGTGTGTCCGCGGGTGTGCGCGGGGCTTGTGTGTCGGGGCTCGCGCGGGCTGCGCGCTCTTCGCCGGCCGTCGGGCGTCGCGGGCCAACATGGGCCAGGAAGAGGAGCTGCTGAAGATCGCCAAGAAGCTGGAGAAGATGGTGGCCAGGAAGCACACGGTGAGGCTGCGGGGCTCGGGCCGGGCCCACGCCCCCGGGAGGCGCGGCGGGCGAGCCGGGGGCCGAGGCGCGTGCGCCGCCGGTGCGGGTCCTGGGCCCCGGCGGGGACACCGGCCGGCACCTCGGGGCGCGCGGGCACCGGGGCCGAGCGCGTCCCTCTGGACGGCAGCGTCCGCCCTGTGCAGCCCGCGCGGGGCCTTGGAAAAGCGGACGGAGAGACCTGGACCCGAGACAGAGCTTTCGGAGCCCGCGACTCACGGCAGGCGGGGCCGCGGGGCCAGTCCCAGCGTCCGGACGGTGCGGGCCGCGCTTCTCCCTGCCGGGCCGCGGCTCCCGCCCTCCGCAGCCTGCGGCCAGGGGCAGTTTGTTTGCAGCTCTTTTCCTGGCGGCGGAGCGGCCGGCGGCGGGCGGGGCGCGACAGGTGCGGGCGGAGGCCGCGGGCCGGGCCGGGCTGGGGGAGGTGCGCGCTCGCCGCTCCGCCGCTCCGCCGCTCTCCTCGCAGTCCGCCCCGCTAACTTGACTTCGGGGCCCCAAGAGTGTAGCCTCACGCTGGGGTGGGGGTGGGGGTCCCAGTGGACAAGCGAGGTCCTCCCCTACTGCTCCAGATGACACCCCAAGGCCTCACGCGGTCATAGGTGGCTTTCTCAGAGGTGGCTGGACCTAGTGTGTGATGCTGGGGGTCAGGACGTGGTGGCGTCACTGCACTGAACGGTTCAACACCGCCCTCATCCCGGTAGCCTGGACACAAAGAAAGGGACAGACAGAGGCTTGTCTCCACCCTTGCTTTGCCACCTTCTTCTACCCACTATGAACTGTTTCCCCTCTGCCATGCCACCCCGCCTGGGAGCCAGCTGACTCTGGACTGAAAACTGCAAACTGAGGCAAAGAAACCTTTCCCTCCCCCTTTAACTCTGGGTGTCGGATATTTTGTCTCATCCACGAGAAAAGTAACTAAGACAAAGTGCATCCGATGATCTTAGGTAGTTTGGGAAATCAGGAAGGACCGAGGCCAGAGGGTCCCCGGAACCATGGTGTGTTAGGGGCCCTGGAGTAGACACCGGACAGTAAGGAGGTGGGTTCATACAAAGGCCAGAGCTTCAGTTCCTCCCGTTCTGAGAAGGTAAGTTCCCGGGGTTGGGGAGCCTCTGCAGGCAGCCAGATGAGCTGGGACTGCGCAAGGCTCCCAAGGGCTCCCCTGGTGTCTGGGAAGAGCCAGGGAATGAGACCTGCCCCCTGCAGGGTGTGGGGGCTTCTTCCACACCCTCAGTCTCTGCCCCTTCCCAACCCGGGTCCGGGCTGCTCGGAAATCCCCCTTAAACTGAGCCTCAAGCCATGTGGAGCACTTTCCCTGCAGTGTGCTGGGCGGGGTTGCAGGGCAGGGAGACAGATTATCCCAGCCCAGTCCTGCGAGGACTGCGACGGGGCGGGCGAGGGAAGCTCGGGAGTCCTGGGGAACGCCCCGGGGGTTGTGGCAGAGCGCCTGCTCCCTTCATGGGCCTAGCCGAGCAGCTCTGCCTTCCTTCCTTGGGCCTCTGTTTCCTCTTCTGTGAAATGGGGAGGGGGAACAGTACCCCCTGTTTCCTGTCTCCAGGAAAAGCTGCCAGGCTGCCCAAAGGGTCCCTGCCACGCACAGCCAATCCAAGCCACGTCTGCACCTGGCCCCTTGGCAGCCCTGGCTGAGCTCCGGGCGTCTGGACAAGGAGGGTGGGGCTGCTCTGGAGTGGGAGTGGGGCGTCCGCTTCCAGCAGGCCGGAGACACACGGCCTCATCGTGGCAGTTGGGCCAGGCTTTTCTGCCAGTCCTGCAGTCCCAGAGACTTCGGGCTTTGCCAGGTGCCGTGGGCGCCCCTACCTGCAGTGGCTTCCAGCAGACAACCAGGTCAGCTGTGGTCACGGCCACACACACGGGGACAGTGAAAGATGTGGCCACACACATAGCTAAACAAGCAACGAGGAACCGAGCTGCGCGTGAGACACAGCTGCTCAGCCTGGTGTAACAGACACGGCCCACGTGACACACACCATGGGAAGATGTACAACAAAGCCACGTCCAGACAGGCAGAGCCCCGGCCTTAGCCAACAGCCAGATCGACCCACCAGACACAATGCTTGCACTTCCCATGAGGACAGACAGACACAGCTGCACACCTGGGCTAGCGTGACTGCTGGACACCCAGCAGCAATGTCTGCACACTGCCTTCTGTTTTTGTTTTGGTTTTGCTTTTTGGAGACAGGGTCTCGCTTTGTAGTTCAGGCTGGCCCTGAGCTCATTATGGTGCCCAGGCAAGCCGCCGCGAACTCAGCAATCCTCCTGTCTCTGCCTCCCGAGTGCTGGGATGACAGGCGTGAGCCACCACGCCCGGCATTGTGGTATGCGGTGTTGATTGTTGGTGGGCGTGTCTCCACGCCCAGCATTATACGTGGTTACCTGGTTACCGGGGATGGAACTCAGGTCCTTGCGCTCGCAAGGCAGGCGCCCGGAACCACTGAGCTAACCCTCCGGCCCTGCACACGGCCTTCTGAACCCGGCTACGAGCCATGCTCGTGGCTCCTCTTCCCCTGCATGACCCTGTTAGGTGGAGACGTGGACTCGCTAGTGAGTTGGAAGTGGCTCGACATGGATGAATTTTCAGGAAGTCTGTGAGCTGCTTGTTAAACACAGCTGTTATAAAGTATTAACTATCTGCTAATTATGTGAAAAAGTAAAGAACATTCCAAAATCATCACCTTCTAATTGTTTTACTACCCGCTGTGGTCTAGAGATAGTTTAAATTTAGGGGGTAGAAGTACTAGGTGCTACGGTACCGCATAGTGCTTCCCGGTAGCCCCTTCCGTTCCGTGACGACGGAGCCCGAGTACCTTGAAACTGACAGTGAGAAGAGTAGTTACATCACGGATACTGGCAAATACTACAGCCAGTGGGCCTTTTTCCCCTTAAGAACCGACCATCAAATATGGCCCGCACATGACCACCATGGGCCCGGCGCTATCCGGTGGCTGTGCACATACAGGCGGTCTGTGTTCACACCCACAGAGTGTGTACGTACGAGACTTTGAGCCAGGGCGTGTGAGCTTAAATCTCAATTTAATTCTTACAAAATGGGTAACTTTAGGCAGTTATTTAACCTCTTTTTTGGAGACTTTTTCTGTAAAAACAAGGTAATTCTGTTAAAATGGGGGTGGTGACTAGAACCTACTTTGTGCAGTTGTGATTGTTTAATGCAGGTAAAATATTTAGAACAGGGCCCCACACATAGTACAGTGTAAGCCTTTAGTCTTTCTCCTTTCTCTCTCTCCTTCCTCCTTCCTTCCTTTTCTTCCTTTTCCCTTCCTTTCTTTCTCCCTTCCTTCCCTCCTTCCTTTCTTCCTTTCTTCCTTCCTCCCTTCCTTCCTTTCTTTCTTTCTTTTCATACTGGGGGTTGAATACAGGGTCTTCATACTAAACTACATCCCCTATCCCCTAACCCCTCCCTCCTTTTTTAGTTTTTTTGAGGCAGGGTTTCTCTTTGTGGTTCAGCCTGGCCCTGAGGTCACTATGTAGCGCAGGCTGGCCTCGAACTCACAGCAGTCCTCCTACCTCTGCCTCCCGAGTGCTGGGATTATGGGCATGAGCCACCACGCCTGACATTGCGGTGTTTGGTACCAGGGATAGAATTTGGGACCTTGCACTTGCCAGGCAGAGAAACAGGAACAACTGAGCTAAATCCCCAGCCCTCGCCTTTCCCCTCTTTTTGAGACAGGGTCTCATTAAATTGCTAAATTGCCTCTGCTTGGGCTTACACTTGTGATTCCCCCACCCACACACGCATGAAGAGCCCTGTGTCCACAGGCGTGCACCACATCTGGAACAAGCCTTTAATTAATGTTTCCTGTGTAATTGTATGTCCCCAAGTTCCCAAATGCACATCTGCAAACGCAGGTTCAAAGGGAAGCTAAGGACTGACGGAGGGCGGCCCACGGACGTGGTCCGAGCTGTGGCAGACACAAGTTGGTAGCTACACTGTGCAGAGGTCACATACAGGTCACAATCGGTTGGTGCTGTCTGAGGAACTGAGGTCAGGACAGGAGACCAGGGCTGGCTTCCAGACATGGTGCGTCTTCTTCAAAAGGCTGAGAAGCAAAGGGCCGGGTTCTAAGAAAGGAGTGGGAGGACAGCGAAGGCTAACATGGGTCAGGGGTGCGTCCAGGGCCAGCACCCAGATTTTCCAATCTGAGTTTCCTTCTGCCTTCTTCATTCGTGCATTCATACACTCCGGGAGCGCCAGGCTGTAGGGGGCGCTCTTAGGCCTCAGAGACGAAAACAGTTCTATGTGACTAAGAGAAGCAGAAGCGTCCACACAAGACCAGGCTGGGAATGTTCCCGGTTGGAGGAGCCTTGAGCTGAAAACTACCTAAAAGCCCCACCTACAGATGAATGGAGGGATCAGCTACAGGGGCGCACGCGGGGAGAACAGCTCCAGCGTGAGAAGGAGCCACTGACCTCTCAGGCGACACGGGTGGACCGCAGAATAATTAAGCCAGGGCCGGGGATTTAGCTCACGTGGTACCACGCCTACATTGGAAGCAGAAGGACCTGAGTTCGATCCCCAGCACCGCAAAAAAAAAAGAAAGAAAAAGAAAAGAAAATCATTTCAGAATAATTAAGCCGGTGAAAGCAGCCAGGAAAAAAAAAGTGCTTATCCTATATTTTCTATATCAAATCTTTAAAAACGCAAGGTCATTTATAGGGACGGAAAGCAAAGGCTGGACGCGTGTGGGAGGCATGGATTACACAGGGCCGCGGTGGGACTTCTGGAGACGGTGTCTGCGCTCTTGACTGTGGTGCTGCTTTCATGGATTTATACATATGTCAAAACTCATTGGGGCTGGAGGGTTAGCTCAGTGGTTCCGGCGCCTGCCTCACAAGCACAAGGTCCTGAGTTCAATCCCTGGTAACCACATACCACTGTTGAGACTCACGCCCACCAGCAAACAATACCACATACCACAGTGCCGGGCATGGTGGCTCACACCTGTAATCTCAGCACTCAGGAGGCAGAGACAGGAGGATTGCTGAGTTTGAGGCTTGCCTGGACTACATAGTGAGCTCAGAGCCAGCCTGAACTACAAAGCGAGACCCTGTCTCAAAAAAAAAAAAAACTCATCACACCCTCCACGTTATATGTGGTTTATTATATGTCCGCATTGCCTTCGGAAAGCAATCCAACCACTTAGGAGTTTATCCGAGGCATCACTGTAGCAGCACATTTGTTTATATAATGACTATCCTGAGGATCACTTGGCCAGGGGTCATTTCCACCAGCCAGTTCTCGTCTTGAAGAAATGTAATAAAATTGTCATTTCATTTTTATATTTCCTATTACACTGTAAACATTAATTTTTAAAATATGCAATCTTTGATCAGCCTGTTATTTAAATAATCGGACTGGTAAATGGTTAAGAAGCTCACAATATGTGGGCATTGAAGTGTGCGTAGAGACCCAGTTACTCAAGAGACCGAAGCAGGAGGGTTGCTTGAGCTAACAAACTGGAGCCCAGCCTGGACAGCATGGCGAGATCAGTCTTCGAATGCCCACGGCGCTTGCTCTGTGGATGCTCAGAGGAGGGATGGGAGGAAGGGAGGCCACAGACACGGGCAGCCAAATAAGGCAGAAGTAACTCCCGTGGGAGGCAGCCGTGGGGAGGAGGGCGCACTGGCAGTAGGCGTGGCAGAGGCAAAGGCGGGAGTCCGGGCGAGGAGAACCCTGGCTCAGCTGTGTGGTGGGGCATGAAGTTAGAGAGCTGGTCTGGGCGGGATCTTTTCCTTGTCCCTCCTTTCTGCCCCGTGTCTGTCCTTTATCCATGTGTCCGTCTGTATGCTCTACCGTCTGCCCCACACCTGCGGTTCTCACCTCGTGGCCTCCTGCAGGAAAGGGCCCTGGACCTGCTGAAGAGGCTGAACAGCTGCCAGATGTCCATTCCGCTGCTTCAGGTGTGGGAGTCCCGGGGAGGCGCCTCTGGGGAAGGCAGGGCCTGGGGGATCGTCAGGGCCGCACCTGGGAGGAATTCCTGAGGGATCCTGGGAAGGGAGGCCACTTTGAGGTGCTGATGTGGGGGAGGGGGTCTTGTGGAGATGGGGTGCTTTCTGGACATGGGGGGCCCTTCAGTCTGGGGAAAGGCTGATGTGCCTCTCCTGAATACCCACCCAGCTCCCAAAGTCTGGGCCTGTGAAGCCCAAGGAGTCCACGGCCCAGGGAGAGAGAAAGGTCTCCCTGCCTTCTGGCCCTCCCTGGCTTGTCCTCATGGGCCCCAAGTTTATAGAAGTGCCTGCTCCTGAAAGATGAGCTCAGGCCCAAGCTGTGGGAGCACAAGGTGCTCTGAGTAGAGACCTGACTGCAGAGTCACCAGAGCACTGGGCAAAGGTGTCCTGTTGTTGCCAGCAGCACCCGACTTTTCACCAAAGCCCAAGGTACCTTTCAGTACAGGGCCAAGTCCGGGGCACTGGGCCTTCGGGAGGAAGACAGACCAGGGCCTCCGTCGTAGGGGAGCTCCAGGTTTGGGGTTATGCCTCCGCCATGGGTCAGGGAAGCATCTGGAAGTAGGTTGTAGGGAGGTGGGGGAGGAGCTGGGTTTGGCCCTGTGTATCTCTCTGTTCCCAGACCCCCCTTATCCTGTTTCTTTGCAGACGACCAGGATTGGAGTTGCCGTTAACGGGGTTCGCAAGCACTGCCCAGACAAGGAAGTGGTGGCCTTGGCCAAAGTCCTTATCAAAAACTGGAAGCGGCTACTGGGTAAGTATTGAGCCAAATTTTCTTTTCTCCCCCTAGCACTTGAGAGGGCCAGTGCCTGGCTCACACCAGGCATTCAGGGTATTTCTGTTAAGTGATTTAATAAATGGCAGAGGGCCTCTGGGCAGGGTGTCAGCTGGTGAAGGCTGTCAGTATTGTGTTCACAAGCGTGACGTGTGTAGACAGGCGAGCTTTCCTGTACACACGCCTATGTATATTTCCGTGTGTGTGCTCATGTGTTCATACACACACACACTCTCCGTGTCCCTCTGTGTATATTAGCATGGCTATGTGTGTGCACTGTGTACTTCTGTCCCTGTGCACATGTGCACTTGCACACATAGCCGGGTGCGTGCATGAGCGTGTGTTGGGAGTGTGTGCAGCTATTCCCACCCCCACCCTTCGTTCTCCTCACTCAGAGACGAGCAGGTTCTGCTGAGAAGGAGCTGAGTTGAGAGACCATGTTGCTTTTTTGTGTTCAGATGCCCCAAGATCTTCCAAAAGACAGGGAAGAGAAAAAGCAAAGAAGAAGAAGAAGAAGGAGGAGGAGGAGGGGACAGGGCTTGAGTGTTCGGATTGGAAGCCAGAAGCAGCTCCATCTCCACCCAGGAAGAGCCGAGGGGAAGAATCAAAGAACAGGTACCTTCTTCTGAGACGGGGACTGGCACTTGTCACGTCTCCTGTGGCCTCTGGGTGCCAGGAGCAGGTCTTCTGCTTCCTACGGTGCTTCCCCTCCGCGGCGCTGGCTCCGCCTGCCAGCCACACAAGACCCTGCTGAGCACAGGTGACACTGGAGAGCTAGGTACAGGGACCTAGCGTGGCGGTCTCGGGCCTTGCTCATCCTGAGCCGCTCTCGCAGGAGACCACGGCCTCTGGGGCAGTTCTCTGGATCCGCCAGGCAACAGTGCAGACGCAGGGAAACAGCTCATACTAAGCGGGAGCCCCAGGTGGGAAGCCGCACGCCTCAGACACGGCGACGGTCCCAGGGAGAAAGCTTCGGGTCCTGTAAGGATAAATCCACCGGCGAGACCCACTAACCCAGGGGCAGCTCAGAGCTGCGGTCTCCCGCTAGTTCTTTGTTGTTTTCACGTGAGACCAGCCGGCTCGTTTCTGCTGTAATGAGGAAGCAGGAAACAGGGAGGACCCGGCCAAGAGAACTCCTTACCACGAAGATAGGAGCAAAAAGCGGCTTTGAATGGTGCCGGCGGCTCAGCAA
Organism: Thryonomys swinderianus; assembly: GCA_004025085.1. Taxonomy (NCBI): domain Eukaryota; kingdom Metazoa; phylum Chordata; class Mammalia; order Rodentia; family Thryonomyidae; genus Thryonomys; species Thryonomys swinderianus. The sequence continues at coordinate 29,748 of PVIC010008212.1, forward strand.
GTGACTCCTGTCAGTCTCAAGAAGTTTGCACTTCCTTCTACACCTCCGTTTACATCCTCGAGGCTGAATTCTGCTGGAATTCCCCTGGGCATAGAGGGAGCAGGATTTACGCTGCAGCGGCAGAAGGGGAGGGAGCAGAGACTTCCAGCAGGACTTCCTGTGTCTGCCCTGCTCGGACAGGGGTGACAGATTACAGAAGCGGTTGTGGCCGCTGAGGTACATTCTGCCGAGAGCGCCATGGCCCGATTGACCCACAGCTGCCCGACCCCGTAGGGAGGGATGGTCTGCTCCCTCAGGGCTGTTGCTCCCTGACGGCGCCCCCTCCACATCCGTCAGGTGTGCGGGGTCGGGGAGGCCAGGCATTTATTTGTCCGTGGAGAACAGATCCTCCGTTAGACCTTTACTCCGTGTTCCTGTTGAGCAGGGAGGGAGCTGGAGGTCCGGGGAACAAGGACTTAGCCAAGATCACACAGCTGTTAAGGGATAGAGTGGATTCAGACCTTTGTTGGGATTCCGTCCCTTTGCCAGGATTGCACAACAGTTATTTGTCTCGGCTGTACCCCTCTGCCCCCTTCCCTACGTTAGCCAGGGTGCCCCCCCCATCATAGGAGTCTTAAGTAGGGGTCCAGTGTCACATCCGTCCTGACAGATTAGCGTTTTCAAGGACATATGTACATAAGCGAGGAAGGAGGTGCTTGAGACCAGGAGTTTTGACACCAACCTGGACACCATAGTGAGCTCCTGGCTCAAAAAAAAAAAAAAAAAAAATCAGAAGTGAAATAAACACTCGCTGTGTGAGCCGATCACTTCGTTTCTGGTGAGTTTATGCTTCTTCACTGTCTCAGTTACTTTTCTGTCACTTCTGAGGCAAAATACCTGACACCCGAAGTTAAAGGAGGAAAGGGTTACTGAGCTCAGTGTGTAGAGGTGCAGGTCTTCGGTGTCTTCTTTAATGTCACCAACAAAGATCTTCCTCACGGTTAAGTGGGCACCTGGCCCGTGGGAGTCTCCTCTTGAGAACACGTGGGGGTGAGGGAGCCTCTGGGAGTCTCTGCAGATACGCTGCCCGTCTGGAAGTGGGGTCATCCAGCCCGCTGGGTATTAGGTGTCTCGGAAGGTGGCGCACAGAGAACATCCTTGCATTGGACTTTCTGTAGGGATGAGGTGACCTCAGATCTTGGAATTATGCGTGTGTGTGTGTGTGCATGCGTGCGCGTCTGCGTGTGTTTCCATGCAGGAAGATAAAGGTCTGGGAGGAAAAGCAGCATGCCACTTAATAGGACCGAAGTACGGCTCAGGGACACAGTGCTCACCTGTCATCTACAAGGCCCTGGCAAATGGATTTAATAGCTATTCCCTGTGGGAGCCTTCTTTCCCGCCTCTTTATATTTCTGGACTATTTATCTTCACAGCGTTCAGCAACAAACACTTAGAGAGCACCTAGCTGGTGCCAGGGGCTGTTCCCGGGGGGAAGCCAGGAGCGCGTTCCACTGGGCCCTCAGGAGCAGACTCTGGCACATGGATTCAAATCCAAGTGGTTTCCTTGGGAAGTGAGTCGGGAAGGGCAGACAGGAAAGGGGAGTGAGGGGGACAGGAGGCAGCATGTGTGCGCAGTACCAAGCGGCTCGCCGCTGTGGGCAGCAGCCCGAGAGCCCGCTGGGAGCTCTGGGTGAGAGCCAGAGTGCACCGTGCCATCCCCCTTGAGGGCACTTACCCTCAGTTCCCTTGTCCTCTGGCTGAGGGCTGCTGCTGAGGTCGGTACCTCTAGCTGCTCCAGCCACCTATCTGGCCTGGAGAAGGCCCGTGGGCAGAGGCCCAGGGGAGGGTACAGAGGAGGCCTGGGTCCCTGGAGGCTGTGTGCCCAGTGTCCACCATGATGACCAGGCTCTGCTCTTAGGAACTTTCCCGGAGGATGGTTGGATAATAAATGTAACAAGGAAGGAATTTCTATAGTGTGTTTGTGACAGTTAACTACGTCAACCTGAGTGAGAAGCACCCGGCTAAATTGGATCAGCATAGTTCCAGGTGTGGCCGAGTGATTTGGTGAAGACAGAGACCAACCAAGCCAGGTGTGAGTGGCACCAGCCAATAGGCTCGTTGCCTGAATACAATAAAAAGGAAAGGAAGGCTGCTTCTGTTTCTCTGGAAGAGCTCCCCCCCTCCCCTTCCCCTTGGATGTCATGGGCTTCCAGCGCAGACCCAGCTGCCTCCCAGTATGGACTCACATGGACATTGCAGTGAGCTCCAGGTCCCCAACGGGACCCTCCGGGTGCCCAGTGCACACACAGCCCTCTGCAGCCTCCCGCACCTGACTCTGTGGGTGGCTACTGTCAGCTAGTGTTGTGAATCCTCATATATTTGTATACCTTGCATCAAATCTGTTTCTCTAGTAACCTCTGAGTGAACAACCTTAGATGATGACTTATACTATGGACTTAGAAGTAAAACTGGATGAAAGTCAGGCCTGATGGAGGCACATGCCTAAATCCCAGCACTTGGGAGACTGAGGCAGGAAGTCCACTGTGAGTTTGAGTGCTGCCTGGGCTACACAGTGAGTTCAGAGACAGCCTAGACTACAAAAAATAAAAAAGAGGGGATGGAATTTACAAATATGAATTTTATAAAACCAATTAAAGCTACATGCATTTTTAGAAAGGGAGAAAAAAGTCCTTTACACCTGTGTTCTCATCACTCTTGACACTGGGTCTAGCACGTGCACGTAGTTTCTTTCCGTCCTTTTTCTTCGGGTCTTCTTGCGTGATTTCAAGCTCAGCGGACATCTAATGCTGTCCCCTGACTTCTCACTTGCCGCCTTAGATTCCGTGTTTTCATCTTTCTGTAAATCCGGCGAGCTTCTCCTCTCTTCTTCCTAAGGTGCCCTGTAGGGAAAGCCGAAGCCCCTCTCCCCACGGACCCCGGCCACCCAGGCTGCCAGGCAGCAAGGAGGACGGGGCCCAGCTGAGATCTAGTTAGTAATTAACTGATTACATGACAGAACATACGTCACATATCTGCGGGTGCTGGGGGGGCAGGAGTGAGCAGCCGGCACCGCCTGGACCTCCCTCCAGCAGGCGGCCGTGGCCCGGGCAGGCTCCCTGGTCCTCCCCGCACTCCTCACTCTGGGCGCTTCCTCCCAGCCTCTGGGGGATCAGTACCGTCGCTGGCCAACAAGGCCATCTAATCTCCATTTTCTCTTCTTTCAGGAGAGACTCCGTGGACTCCAAGTCTTCTGTTATCTCCTCTCCCAAAAGGCCATCGATGGAAAGGTAAAGGAAACACTGAGTCCTCCACTGCAAAGGTCCTGTTCGTGTCCTTCTCTCTGAAGCCCGAGGCACAGGCCAGGGGAAACCTTGTGCATTACGTTCCCTCCAAATTCTAGGACCCGGCAGCATAGCTTCGCCCCGGGGTGGCTGACCACATATGTGGCTCCACCCCTGTGTGGGGAACATTCTGAAGGTCAAGTTGAACCCAGTGAGGACAGGGGTCTCGGAAGCCTGTGCTTGGAGTTATATCTCTGGATTTGGGCTGCACCGGGTAGGGTATCCACCCTAAGATACCCCAAAATCTCAAGTCTCTCATTTGGATGGAGAGCCTAGGAACTGTTCCAGGCACCAGGGATAGAAAAGGGAACAAAAGAAACAAAAATCTTCGTAGTCTTATTTACATACAGTGAGTATAGTAGACAGCGAGGCAGAGGGAGCATATTGGGTGAGTGGGAGAGGTGGGGGAAGTAGTTCCGGGTCATTTAGAAACCAGCCCTCCTGGGGAGCATGAGCGTGGGATTGTGGGATTGTATCACCAGACTCAGGAGCTTGGCCCTGCGGGGCCTGGGGTGGCAGCTGAGAGACTAGGATCCTGCCGGCAAGATGGGACAGTGGCTTGGATCCAGGTAGTGGTGGGAAGATCAGAAGAAGCACCCTCCCCCCACCTCTCTCTCGTAGCCCAGGCAGGACTCAAACTCACAATGAACTTCCTGCCTCAGTCTCCCAAGTGCTGGGATTTAGGCATGTGCCTCCACACATTTTGAAGAGGGATCGGAGCAGATTTCCAGACACTGGGTGTGGGGTATGAGAGAAAAGTGGGCCAAGATGACCCCGAAGTTTTTCCTTTCAGTCTCCATACAGATAGAATTGCTATTAATTGATCTGATGAAGACTGCCCAGTAACTGGCTCTAGCGTAGAGTTTAGGTGTAGAAGCCAGGTATGTGAAGTGTACCTGTAATCCAGCATCCCGGGAAGCTGAGGCAGGAAGAGCACAAACTCCAGCCGCGCCTGGGCATTAGCAATTTACAGAGGTCTTCTTTCAAAATGAAAAAAGTGCTAGAGATGTAGCTCAGAGCAGAGGCCCTGGCTCTATACTGAGTACTGCTGAAAAAGAAAAAGTTCCTGTTTGGATGTGTGGATTTGGACTGTGCACCAAATCATGCAGGCAGAGAAGCTGAACAAAGTCACAGCAGGCTGGAATTCAGGGAGAAGGTCTAGGTCAGAAAGATGAATTTCATTATTAGGAGAGACTAAGGACGAAGGGGTGTCCAGGAGGGAGGTCAGAGGAGCAGGCTGGGGGAGAGCAGGGCCAGCCAGGAAGTGGCCTGGAGGTGGGTGGAGAAAAATGGTGAGGGTCCAAGGGCCACAACGGGCAGCCTGGTGGACGCCGGGGGTATTGGTTTCTAGAATATGTGAAAGAGGTGGGAGGTTATTTTAAGACTAATGGACCAGCAAGATCACCACTGGAAAGAAGAAGCATCCAAAAATTAGGTCATGGAAGCTTTAGAGATTAAGCAGGCCAGGAGCGTGGCAGCCAAGTGCCTGTGCCAGCTGGTGAGTGGAGACTTAGCAGAGCATGGCTGGAGAGGGAATCGAAGCTGTGTCCTGGCTCCAAAGGAAAAGGTTCCACGGTCGATTAGCCATGTCTGCTGTGTGCGAGCCCTGGACCAGGGCTCCTGTATGGTCTGTTTTTCAGCACAGCTCATTTAGAAATTTGTGGATGCATTTTTAGTCGTTGCTGTAAGCTGAGCAGAGAGGAGAAGAGAAACAGGAGATGCTGCTGGCATGGAAGTGTGCAGGAATGAGGAGGACGGTCCTGCATAAAGGAGCATCGCTCTCTCCCACAGGGAAGCACTGACTACCCCAGGCTGGGTCTGAGGCTGGAATAAGAACGTTCCACACTGAGGTCCGTGTTTAGAGCTCTCCAGACTCCTCTCCTGGGCTTGCTTCGTGGCCTTGAAGCTGCCTGGTTCCCTCTCACGGGCACGTTTCCTCCCGAGGTCTTTCAAGCAGAATGTGTTTGTCCTTGAAGTGGTTGTACCGCTTCCTGTTGGCTCAGTATTGGGGATGGATGACACTTAGAGATTCGCTTTATCCTGTAGTCACACTTTTTCTTGCACTCTGCCTGTCTGTCTCAGCTTTCTTATTCATGTGTTGTGTATTGATTATAGGCACACACCACCTGCTTGATTCTCTCCCAGGTTATTTTTTGGTTTTGTTTTTTGTTTTTTTGCTGAGGGGAGCAGGGATACCTTACCGCACCCCCGCCCCCCACCGTGCCACTCTTTACATCGAGATGATGTCTCACTAAGCTGCCCAGGCTGGTCTTTAACTAGTGAGCCTTTGATTCAGCCTCCTGAGTGGCTGGGACTACAGGTGTGGACCACTGTGTTTTCCAAGGTTTTTTTTGAGACAGGGTCTCACTTTGTAGTTCAGGCTGGCCCTGAACTCACTATGTAGCCCAGACAAGCCTCAAACTCAGCAATCCTCCTGCCTCTGCCTCCCGAGTGCTGGGATGACAGGCATGAACCACCACGCCCAGCACTGTGGTATGTGGTATTGATTGTTGGTGGGCGTGAGTCACCACTCCCAGCATTGTATATGGTTGCCAGGGGATCGAACTCAGGACCTTGAGCTTGCGAGGCAGGCGCTGGAACCACTGAGCTAAATCTCCAGCCCCATTGTGTTTTTTTTTTTTTTAAGAAAGTTGGACATCTAGGTTTTCATATGAAATCTGAATGGGTGTGTGTGTGTGAGGATTGGCCCCAAGGCCTTTGCCCTGAGCTATATCCCAGGTCTTTTTTTTTTTTTTTTCCTTTTTTTGAGACAGGGTCTCGCTTTGTAGTTCAGGCTGGCTCTGAGCTCACTATGTAGTCCAGGCAAGCCTCAAACTCAGCAATCCTCCTGCCTCTGCCTCCCGAGTGCTGGGATTACAGGCATGACCCACCACACCCGGCACTGTATCCCAGGTCTTTTTAAAAGCTTTTAAAGAGTCTCACTCCGTCACTGTATTGCCCTGGCTGGGCTCAGACTCTCAGTTCTCCTGCTTCAGCCTCCCAGAGTGATGGACTTTCAGCCATGCACCGTCTCACCTGGCTGAAACTTGTTTTAAGTCGTGGCAACATACTTATATTGTTCTAAGGCCCAGCAAGGCAAAAACACTATTCGTAGACTGATTATTTGCAATCTGTAAGAACAGGCTAAGACCGAAACTCATGATCTCTGATTTTTGTGGATCTAACCGGAAGCCCAGAGGCACACACCAAAACGCTTGCTCTGCAGAGGGAAAAGAGTACAAATAACTGTGGGAACACAGGGAGGATGTCTTAGTGTGGCTGTGACGGGCGGAGTCAAGGAAGACCGTGGGAGAGTTTTGGAGCTGGGGGCTAGAAGGTAAGTAGCAGGTTGGCTGGTAGGCTGTCCGGGAGAGGGCGCACCAGGCAGCTGGAAGGTGCAAAGTTGCGGCAGGCGGGTGAGTGCTTCTCTGGGAACTGTGGCTGGAACACCAGAGCACTAACTGTGAAGGTCACCGTGGTGGCAGGGAACAGAGTCGCGTTCTTATCCGCTCCCTTTAACCAGGCTGTCAGAACCCTTGGAATTTGGCAAAGCAGCCAGGATACTATGCAGTTGGCAGTGCAGTAACAGAAATGCCCTCGAGGTGGCGCCCACGAGCGGCGAACTGGGGTTTCCAATGCCGTTGCCTGGACCTAGGGTTGGGGTTTTCTAAGGGCTGGAGCTGGTGCGACCCAGCAGAGAGCAGGAGGAAGCTGCGGGTGAGTCCAGCTCTCTCCCCAGCCCCAGCCAGTGATGCTCTCTTTCCACGTGGATGTAGTTTCCAGTTTTGTGCATTGTCACGAAATGAATGTGGTCTCTGAAACGCTGCCTAGACGCAGAATTCCAGCCGCAGGGCCAGCCTAGCTGGTGAGATGGGGCTGGGCGTGGCCTGCCCTTCTGGGGGAGGGAAGCGCGCCTCGCAGCGTGGCCTGGATCCAGTAAGAGGCCTCTGGAGAGCTCTATTAGAGACGGAGAGATGTTGAAAAGGGTTGAAAAGCCAAGCAGGACTGGGTGTGTGGTAACTGCCATGTGGTAGTTGGTTGGATAATTTTGGACAAGTCAGCCCGGGTCTCTGAGGCTCAGTCTGTTGCTCCAAAAAGCAGGAATAATTATGAGGTCATTGGACGGATTAAGGGAGGTAAAGGGCAGCACTAGCAGGGCGTGGTGGTGCACGCTGGTAGTCCCAGTTCTCTGGGAGCGGAGGCACATGGATTGCAAGTTTGAGCTGAGTTTGGGCAGTGAGCCAAACCAAACCAAGCCAAACCAACCTCAAAGGAAAGGGCTGGAGATGAAGCTCAGAGCAGAAGCCCTGGGTCGACTCCTAACCCCACAAAAAGAAAAAAAGGAGGAGGAGGAGAAGAAATGCCTAGCACTATTTTCAACCATACATGCTCAGTAAATAGATACGGCATAGTGATAACAGGTAACGTGCACTGTGATTAGCTTCACAAATTGCCTTATACTTTTTAGTGGCCTTCCCGTAGGTTCTTAAATCATTTGCCAATCCTTTATGATGGGCACGACTGTTATTCCCATTCTACTTGCACGAAAGCTGTACCTCATCTCTCCGTGGTCAGCGCCCTCAGTTCAGCATGCGTTTGTCCATTCATTCATTCACTGGGAGGAGAGGTGCCCAGAGCCCCCTAGGGCACTGGTGGGGTGCCGGAAAAGAGTGCTGAAGGAGCCCCAAGTCCCTGTGCCCCGGAGCTGTAACCCGGAGGTGGAGGTAGTGTTTATAAACACATAAACAAGTTAATTATAGATTTGGAAAGATGCTGTGGGGGAAAACAAGCCGCAGGACGGGCCGCGTGCCCTGGCCGAGGTGGTCAGGGAAGGCCTCCCTGAGGGTGAGCCGGGCCGGCAGGAGGGCGGCAGCGGGAAGGAAGCGCCTTCCAGGAGGGGCGGCAGCCAGGCCCAGCCCGGGTGTGGAAGGAGCGGGAGGGAGCAGCGCTGTGGGAGCTTCCGGAAGCCCAGGGCAGTGTGGCGTGGCGTCAGGTCAGACGGGGAGGGGGGGCACGGCAGGGCTGGGGGCCTCGGAGAGACGACGGACTTGATGCTGAAAGTCAACGGAGCTTTTAGAGCACCCGAAACAGGGAGTGACTCGATCGGTGCGAAGCACTGAGGTGCCTCTGGCTGCTGTGTGGAAAATGGAAGTCAAGGGGCAGGAGGACGGTGGGACCAGCCTCGGAGCTGTTGTGGCTGCGCCGGGGAGAGACAGGGGCGAGGCCAGGCCTGGGAGCAGTCTCGCAGTTCCCTGGGCCAGTCCTCCTGCCTCAGCGGGAGCCCGCTTGGATCCCAGCTTCCCTGCCGCTCCGCTCCGCTCCGGCCCGCCTCCCTGTGGTCAGGCAGTTGTGTGGCGTGAAGGGGAAGTTAGCCTCGCTTGCAAGGGTGTGGCACCACGCCGGCTGCTACATCCGCAAGGTGCCCTCCTCTCGGCAGCCACGTCCCACTTCCTGTTCCCCCGAATCAGACAGGTCTATGTTCCTCCATGTGAATGGAACGATACAATATTTGTCTTATTTTACTTATAATGTATTCATAGTTCATGCATGTTGTAGCCTGAGTCAGAATTACCTTTTCTCTGGCTGAATAGTATCCCAGGAGTGCACGCCTCGCATTGTGTTTATCCATTCTTCTACCTCTGGGCCCTGGCAGCTCTTTGTGAACAGGAAGACCGGAAGCCTCACTGAGCCACCAGCACAGACCACTTATGATTGTCAAATACTTTTTTTTTTTTTTGCTTTTTGAGACAGGGTCTCGCTTTGTAGTTCAGGCTGGCCCTGAGCTCACTATGGTGCCCAGGCAAGCCGCCGCGAACTCAGCAATCCTCCTGTCCCTGCCTCCCGAGTGCTGGGATGACAGGCGTGAGCCACCACGTCCGGCATTGTGCTATGCGGTGTTGATTGTTGGTGGGCGTGAGTCTCCACGCCCAGCATTATATGTGGTTTCCGGGGATCGAACTCAGGACCTTGCGCTTGCAAGGCAGGCGCCAGAACCACTGAGCTAACCCTCTGGCCCCCTGTCAAATACTTTTTTAAAAGCACATGTCTTATTACGAAAGTATATATATTCTTTATAGAAAATGTAGAAGACGTGCATCAGGAGAAGAAAGTCAGAGTCTGACTCCTCCCTACCAGAGATAACTGCTGTTCCCACGGTGCACGCATGGAACGTGCCCCTCCGAGTGCCTTGTTGAAGCCCAGACCCCAGCTCGACCCTTTCATGGCTGCATTAATGCTACGTGAGGCCCTCAGGGCAGAGCCCGAGCCGATAGGATTAGAGAGACAAGGGCTCGCTTGCTGTATCTGCGCTGCATGTGGGGACGCAAGAAAGCTGCTGTCTAAAGCCGGGACGGGAGCCCTCGGCTTTCGGGCCATCGGCCGGCACCGTGTGGTTAGCTGCCTAGCACCCTGTGCGTGCGTGCGTGCGTGCGTGCGTGCGTGCGTGTGTGCAAAATGGGGTCATTCATTGGCAGCATGGCCCAGAGTCAAGAGAGAAGGCTCCAGGATCCGACAGCTCTGGGTTCACATCTCAAGGCGCAGCACTCTAGGGGTGTCTTGGGGTGCAGCTCGCCTGCTGTTCTCTGTGGTGACAGTTTCTCTCTCCTGGGGCACTGTGAGGGTTAAATTAGAAAACGCTTGTAAGGAGTCTGCTGGGAAGAGCCAGTCCTCATAAATGGTGGTGAGTGTCACTTCTCGGGCTGAAAAGTCCCTGGGGAGTGAGCTGTCGTCACGTGACTGTTCACCCCTGTGGACGGGCAGGAGGCAGAGGGAGGCGGCGCGGAAGGGAGGAGGGTGCACACAGTGACGCGAGAGGCGGCGGGTCACAGCGTCGCGACTGGGGCCGCCGGGCTCTGGACGCCGGTCAGGGGTGCGGGCCCCACGAGCTCGGGGCCTGGCGCTGGGTTCCGTTCTCACCGGCTCCCCGAAGCGTGAGCGGAGGCAAGGGCGCCTGTAAATGCACTGGTCGCCAGACAGACCTCTGATACGGGCACGACGACAATATCGGCCTCGCGGGGCTGGGATGAGCAGCAAATGAGCAGTAAAGGCTCAGAACAGCCCCTGATTCCCAGGGGCAGAGGAGCGCGTCTGTGAAAACATCTAGAACCATCTCAGCTTGACATCAAAATGTCTTCTTCTGATTGTCACCTGCAGGTCAAACAGCAGCACATGGAAAGCGGAGACGCCCCCAACGCCCAGCAGCCCCTTGACTCCCACGTTTGCCCCGTCTGTCTGCCTCCTGGCTCCCTGCTACCTCACTGGGGACTCTGTCCGGGACAAATGTGTGGAGATGCTGGCTGTGGCCCTGAAGGCAGAAGGTAAGGGGTCCTGGGCCGGGGGGAGCAGGTAAAGGGTCCCCGAGGAGCACGAGATGCCCTGTCCTGGAAATACTACAGGAACGCCCTGTCCCACGGACAAGAGGACAACCCTTGCAAGGTCACGTCCGGCTGATGTCTGCATTTTCTGATCTCTCTAGATGACTACAAGGACTATGGGGTCAACTGTGACAAGATGGCATCAGAGATTGAAGACCATATCCTCCTGCCGAGCAGGGCTGAGTGCCTGGACGCTGCCGTGGGGGAGGGGGCGGGGTGGGGACCTTCCGGGCTGGGTCTTGCTGCCTGGAGTGTTGCCCTGCGGGCCCCCTCCTGAGCTGTGCCCATGCCCCTCTATCGGTGCTGAGCTAACCCCACCCGTGGGTCCTGCTGATCTGATTACGAATGAAGTGACTGAGGTCCGGGGAGGCCAAGTCCCTGGCAAAGCTTAGGAAGCTAATAATCATTGCAGCATTGGGATTTGAACCCGGAAGGCGACTTCAGATCCCCACTGTGCCAGGGGGCCGTGTCTGGATGTGCCTCGGTGGCTCAGGCCGCTGCTCCCTGGGTCCCAGCCGACGGACAGGACAGCACGTCCCAGGCTCAGCCTTTCTGCCCTTCCTTGATTCGATGATCGCAGGTCCCACTCTGGACTCTCTGCTGGGGACCAGTCACTGGGCCTGGCATTTGACATTTCCTAGCCCTGTAATATTTCCAGCAACTTCTGTGAGGCAGGGGCTGTTCCCATTTACGGATAAGGAAACCAGGGCTAAGAAACTCCTTAGAGTGTCAGGGCTGGGCTGAGAGCCCCGGACTTTGAATTCCACGTACTGAGCTCTTGCCTTGGGCCCAGCCCCCCCACTTCCATCTGAAAAGGGCCTTGTGTAGACAGGGGGGTGACTGTCCCTGTGATACGGGCCCCAAGAAGTTTGGCTCGGGAAAGAGTCTCTCTGTGGTGCATATTCTTGTACTGAAGGCAAAGGTTTGCTTGTCAAAGAGGTGTGGCGAGGGGAGATGTCCCCGGAGGACGAGGAGTCTGTGTGTCACACGGGTCTCAGCGATCTTTGGAAGCCTCCTCGGTCCACCTGGGTGCAGCCAACTCCGGTCCTGGGTCCCTGGCTGCCACTTTAGGTGACCTTGGTCCAGTGTCCCATGCTGGGGCACCACCTGTTGTCCTCTCTCCCAGCTGGCCTTGCTCCAGAACCTCGACCTGGTACTTTGTGCCTCCCTGACTCTGGGGGAATGAAGATGTATGACAGAGAGACTCGGACTCAGCTGAACAGGTGGCCAGAGAGCTCGTACTGTGGCAGGCAGAGGCGCCCGAGCCTTTGGCTCGCACCCAAACACAGGCACGAGCAATCCCGGTCACACAAGTCTCCCTGGTGTCCACTATCCATGAGTACATTCTCTGGTAACAACTGAACCTCAGCTGTTTTAACTTTTCCCTAAAATGGAATCACCCCCGAACAAAGTCTCTCCTTTGTGTTCATAGAGGAGGTCTGCATTTTGCCCTGGTCCTGGCCACCAGGGAGCGCATGTGCCCTGGGGCCAACCTGCTGACATCAAAGCTGGCTGCGCCCATGTCCGGCTCTAGCGTCCCCCGAGTTCCTCTGCCGCCAGCCCGTGATCAGCCCGCAGTTCTGCGGCGAGTTTCCATCCAGCGCCTCAGCAGACCCCGTCCTTGTTCCGTCAGGCAGGAGCACAGGCCCCAGGATGGGGCCTCATCTTCCTTTGCTGCAGGCCCAGTGGGAAGCACAGAGGGCACCAGGACCTGGTCCTCGCCTGGCCTCGCTCCACTGGTGTGTCCGTCGCTCTTAAGGTGGAGACAAAGCTGTGGCGGCTCCTTAGCTTTCGCTCGCAGCCCAGGAGCATGAGTGTAGCAGCCCGAGCGCTCTGGGCCCCCAAAGGTCCTTTGGGGATGGAGCCTGAGGCGCGCAGGACAGGAGCGCCGTTCTGAGGTGTCAGCGTCCGGGCCTCTCCCCACCTCATCCTCCCCTGTGGTCTTGGGGAACAAACGGAGGTGGAGTCAGAAAGAAGCCAGCCCAACTGTCCCGCATCTCACACTCCAAAAATCCCGAATGGCAGTTTTTAGGCACCTATTTTGGCTGTTAAATGCATGGTGGCATATTCTGTTCTTCTCACATTTGTATCGCCCAGAAAACAGTAAATCAACAATAGCAGAAGGAAGGAAGAAACCCACCTTCCCTCCCACCGCCCCCAGCGAGTCAGCTCTTTGCATTTTCCACGTTCCCCAGGCTCTCTTGCTGGTGGTTTTCCTGGCATTGGCTTTACCCTCCTGGCTCTGCTGGGCTTAGGAGACCGAGCCAAAGGCCGTGTCCCCTGAGCACTTCCCGCGGGCGGAGGGGGCTGAGCCCTGTCTGGGGCACAGTGTGTGGACAGAACTCACTGAGGTTGGTGACCAGGGTCAGCCGACTTCCTTCCGGTGAGTGGAGACGGCGTTGTTGGTGCCCAGCACCGCCTGGGGGGAATCTGCCCGTGACCGCAAGCTCAGGCCTGTCCCCTGCTGAGCTTCGGCCTCCGTGTCTGTCTGTCAGTCACCCCAGGGTGGGTACAGTGTGTCACTGAGGAAACGGGGGGGAGGGGAAGGGAGCAGAAGTGTCGAGAGCACCCGTCACACAAAGCTAAACGGTCTCTCTCGTCCTGCTCCTCAGAGTCCACAGGTAGCTCTGAAAGTTTTCCTCCAGCCGGTAGCCTCCCCTCCGGGCCCTTCTAGACTAGACGTCATGCACTGACAGTGCTTGGTGTCACCCCGGTGTGGCATTCAGCTGACTGACTCCATCTTCATAACGGGCCTGAGTTTTATCAGTGAGGAAACCGAGGCACCAAGAAGTCATGTGGTTCATCTAGGGCCATCCCTGTCCCTCTGCGGAAGCTGTTTGCCCTTGACCCCGTCACATATCTACCAGGAGCTCAAGAGCACTGACATGAAGTACCGGAACCGGGTGCGGAGCCGCATCAGCAACCTCAGGGACCCCAGAAACCCCGGGCTCCGGCGGAACGTGCTCAGCGGGGCCATTTCTGTCAGGCTCATCGCCAAGATGACAGCGGAGGTGCGGGGCTGCTGCGGGGCCTGCTGGGTGGTGAGGCGGGAAGTCAGCGTGGGCTTCGCCGGGTTGGAGAGGCCGTGGCTGAGGGCCCTGTGAGCCAGGCGGCTTCTCCAGCCGGAACCGTCGCTGCACACGATGGGGTTTCTGGGCGTGCACACGGCTGACTGCTATTAACCACTGTGCCAGGCACTTGAAAGGACACAGGCCAGCTTCATCTTCACCCCACGGGAGCCAGCACTGGGCCTTAACTGTCAAGTCAGCATTAGTGTTTACATGTCGGGCCTGTCCCATAGGAGAGATGCTTTTATCCAGGTTTTTCAGACGAGGTCGCTGAGGACTAGAGGAGTAAACTGATTGGACCGCGCAGGCAGCTAGACAGTGCTGAAACCAGCAGCAGCTTCCGGTCCCAGGGCACCTGCTGTTCACTGCTTCTGTTGGTGGTGGTGTTCTTGTTGTTTGTTGTGACAGGGTCTCGCCACGTCATTCAGACTGGAGTTGGACTCACTCTGTACCCCCGGCTGGCCTCAAACTCAAGGCAGTCCTCCTGCCTCGGCCTCCTGAGTGCTGGGATTATAGGCGTGCGTCACTGTGCCCAGCTTTTCACTGCTTTATCTGCCTCTCTATTGTTTCGTCCTGAATCTCAGTATGTACCCAGCGCCGGGCCAGGGCCAGGATAGGAGAATGAGGGAGACAGATTTACAGATAGTTACAGTATACCATGGAGTAGTGAACGCCATGTTAGAGCACTTGAAGGACTCGTAGGAGGAATTCACAGGGTCAACAGGGAAGACAAGGGCAACGACCTTCTGAGTAGAGAGCGGTCAGACGCTCGGGGCTGCGCCAGCGGCCTGAGTTTGGATTTCCCTTCTGCCACTTAGCTGTGCGATCCGTTTCTCCTCTGTCACAGGAAGACAAGAAGAATAACGGCTATGTTGTAAAGAACTAAGTGACTTAAAACATGTGAAGTGTTTAGAAGGCATACAGGAAGCGGTGACCCTGAGGCGCTGGGGTGGGGCCTCCTGTCAGAATTAGTGAGAGGCACTAAGGGTTCCGGTGCCTGTCTCACAAGCACAAGGTCACAAGTTCAATCACTGATGCCCATAGGAGAAAAACAGAGGACCCTACAGGTCACGCCCAATCTCCTGCCTCATTCCCCCCACCCCCAGAGACATAAATCCCCAGCATTCTTTGCGAGTTGCAGAGGGAGTGGAGGTTGGTGTCTCCATATAGCTGCTTCCCAGTGAAAGGGGCTGTAGGCCCTGGTCAGTATCACTGTCCTAGGATGTTGCTTGAGGAAAACCTGTCAGAAGACAATGAGAAGAATCAGAGTCTATGTGTGGAGAGCCTGTTCAATGGGAGAAGTCTTGGTGGATTTGTCAGGAGAATAACATTAGTATTCAGATGGGGACGTAGAGCCCAGATAGAAGAAGAAACAAGTCAGATTCTTATACTTCCCATGGTAGCAAAGAGAGATGTCAGACAGACTCCTAGCACTCCCAGTGCTTCTTTGTACACCTCTCTCTGTACCCAGAGCAGAACTGGAGTCTTGCTTTCTAAAGAGGAGTTTCAGATCTTCCAGAGGTTCACAGGAGTAGAGGCTTCTTAGTTCTGGGAAGACCTGAGTGAACATTCCCATGTAGGTTTCTATAGCTCGTCACTGTGTTCCTTGAGGAACTGGGACTAAGGCTGGGGTCTTGAGGGACTATAAAGCCGCCCTTTTTTGCCTCCCAGGAGTCCTCATTTCCCAGAGTCCTTAAATATGTCCCTTTGGTATCTTTCGCAGTACATGACAGGGACACTCCTGGGAAGACAGACTGCCCCTAGGAGTTGTACTACATAGCACCAAGTGCCGTTCTTTCCATATTGTCGTGTGGCTGTGTGACAATGGGCTTTGGAGTTGCCATGTCAGAGCAGGCGTAAAGAAACCCTGACCAGAGTCCCTCAGACACAAATTATAGATCCAGAGAAGGACTTTCCAGAGGAGGAAGTTGAAATAGAATAGGTGGATTTGCCTACCTGTGACACAAAGGCTACCTGCAGGGTTTTTGTTATTGTTGTTTGTTTGTTTGTTTTTACAAGAGATGGAGATGTGCATGAAGAGGGGTGTAGTAGATGGGCTACATAGTGAACTCAGGGCCAGCCTGAGCTACAAAGTGAGACCCTGTCTCACAAAAAAAAAAAAAAAAAAAAAAAAGTTACAGAATTGCCCAACTTCAATCCCTGATACAAAAAAAAAGGATCTACTCACAAAAAAATGCCTGAATTTTTTTTTACATCCCCTGAAAGCAGAAGATTTATTTCTTATCTGTGACAGTGAGAAAGCTGAGAGGCCCCATGATTCACTCAGTGGTTTCCGTGCTCCCAAACCACAATCCATGTCCACTTATAATACCACAAAAATAAAATACCAACTTTTTAGTTAAACCCCTTTCTTGCGTCTCCAAATCCTAAAATATTGTGGCCAAAGGAATCTGTACCACTTCTCCAAATACTGTTACCCTATTTTTTTTATTTTAATTAATTAATTAATTAATTAATTTTTTGAGACAGGGTCTCGCTTTGTAGCTCTGAGCTCACTATGTAGCCCGGGCAAGCTTCAAACTCGGCAATCCTCCTGTCTCTGCCTCCCAAGTGCTGGGATTACAGGCGTGAGCCACCACGCCCGGCTTGTTACCCTATTTTAATAGCCCTTTGGAGGTTTCTCCCCAAACCGAAACAACCTGGCTGTCCTGTGTTCAGACCCCCCTGCACTGGCCATGTCAGTGGTCTCCCCAGCGCGCAGAGAAGCCTTGGATCTTGTGGCCTGAGACCAAGCAGTCCCTCCGAGTTGCTCTATCACACTGTGGTATCATCTAGGGCTTGTGGTAAACTAAGATCCCGGAATCTTTTTCTTTTCTTCGTTTTTGATTTTCTTTAGAATACATTTTGGGGCTTGGGATTTGGCTCAAGTGGTACCTCGCCTACCTTGCAAGTCCAAGGGTCCAAATTTGATCCCTGGTAGTGTGCATCCACGCACGCATGCACACATACACTCACACACACACACACATTTATTTTTTTTTTTTTATTTTTTTTGAGACAGGGTCTCGCTTTGTAGTTCAGGCTGGCTCTGAGCTCACTATGTAGCCCAGGCAAGCTTCGAACTCAGCAATCCTCCTGTCTCTGCCTCCCGAGTGCTGGGATTACAGGTGTGAGCCACCACGCCCAGCACACACACACATTTAATCGTAAAAGCAACAGGATCATAGAAAAACTTTGGATATTAGAGAAAAACATTGTCCTACTGCAACTATTTAACATTGGTATGAATTTTCCAGCCCGTCTCCATTCCTGCTTTGTTTATCTAGTTGTAATCATGGGGAATATACATTCTGGTGCCAGGTTTAATTAAGGACCAATAAAGGTCTTATTGTACTAATTCTCTATTAGATTTATTACTCACTGACCCAATTATGTTTGGCTGGAATTTTTGAAAGCAAGGAGCTATCCCTCATAAAAGAATATTTACTTGGGCCGGAGATTTAGCTCATGGTTCAGGCGCCTGCCTCACAAGCACAAGGCTCTGAGTTAGATCCCAGTAACCACATACAATGCTGGGCATGGTGACTCAGGCCCACCAGCAATCAATACCACACACCACAGTGCTGGGTGTGGTGGCTCACACCTGTCACCCCAGCACTCGGGAGGCAGAGGCAGGAGGATTGCTGAGTTCAGAGCTTGTCTGGGCTACATAGTGAGCTCAGGGCCAGTCTGAACTACAAAGTGAGACCCTGTCTCAAAAAAAAGTCTAATGCCGCTGGAATTGTTTTGCCTTTTTTTTTTTCAGATTTGAATCTTTATTGGTACAATTTATATACACATCATGATCATACTCAACATTGAGAAAAGGGTTTAGCAGCCAGGCACCGTGGTATATGCCTATAATCCCAGAACTCGAAGAGATTGAGGCTGGAGGATCACTGCGAGTTCAAGCCCAGCCTGGGCTACATAGTGAGTTCAATATCAATCCCAGCTACTGGACCCTGTTCCAAACCAGCCTAAATCTCAGAACAACAGCTCCCCCTAATGGCCAAAGGAAGGGAGAACGGCAAAAAGCGGCGGGTCATCCTAGGTCCCGCAGTGGGAAGCGGCAGGACAGAAGGTCAGGTACAACAGAGCCCTAAGAGTGCCCAGCTGGGTCACAGCGTGGCACCTGGAGCCATCTTGGGCACAGGCCCCTGGGGCTACCAGTTCTGGTGGCGTGGACGGGCGAAGAGTACGCAACAGGCTCCGGCCCTGGGGTCTCTGCTGCAGACCGACACAGAGTGCGTGGTGGTGCCGTGAGGGCTCCGGGGCTCGTGCCAGTGGCTTAGGCTCCTGGGCACCGGTGAAGTAGGGGCGGGAGGGGCCCCGGGACGGGGCGCGAAGCTGCAGCGCAGGCAGCTGTGGGTAGCGCGGGCAGCTGGAGGCGGGACGAGGGCCAGCGAGTGAGCAGTGCCGAGGGCCGGGTGGGCAGGCCGGGTTGCTCTGCCAGTTCACCAGTCCCTAATGTCCTCCCTCACGATTTTAAAGTGGAACTTTAAAAAGGGCTGGGGGAGGAGCTCGGTGGTAGAATATTCTGGATTCCATTTTCAGTACAGCCAAAAAAAGAAAAAAGAAAAATAGTGTGGACAAATATACTCAGCTACGCTTTTGAGGAAGGTTTTCCTTCCATTAAATCATGCTCCTCAGCGCTACTCTGTGGAAAACCTGCTGCCTTGCTTTTTGTTTTTCTTTTCTTTTCTTTTCTTTTTTGAGACAGGGTCTCATTTTATAGTTCAGGCTGGCCCTGAGCTCATTATGTAGCCCAGGCAAACCTCGAACTCAGCAATCCACCTGCCTCTGCCTCCCAAGTGCTGGGATTACAGGCGTGAGCCACCATGTCCAGCACTGTGGGGTGTGGTACTGATTGCTGGTGGGCGTGAGTCACCACACCCAATATCATTTCATTGTATGTGGTTACCGGGATTGAACCAGGGACCTTGTGCTTGCTAGGCAGGGGATGGAACACTGAGCTAAATCTCCAGCCCTGTCTTGCATTTTTTGTTTGATCTCTGCTATGGAGCTCTAAAATCCTTGACTTCAAGAGCTAGTAATTAGCGGAAAGTGGTGGTCCTTGCCTGTAAGCCCAACACCACTGGGGAGGCTGAGGCAGGAGGATTGCTAGAAGTTCAAGCCAGTTTGGGCTACATAGCGAGCTCACGGGCAGCCTGAACTGCAAAACAAGAAAAAAAAA
>PVIC010008213.1:0-48708 GCA_004025085.1 Thryonomys swinderianus
ATGAAATGTTAATTATATTGTACATTTTCTGCATGCCTTTAAAAACCTCAACCATACATTCTCTTCCTTCCTATTTTTGTCATTTGATAAAAAATTATTACTTTCATATCCAGAAGCGTGTTAAAATAGTTGCATGTTTCATTACCAGCAAGGCATTTCCAAGTCTTGTTTGCTTTGCTGCTTCTAAAAAGAATGTTCATTTCTTCCCTTCCTTACCTTTCTACCCCTCCTTCTCTCTCCTCCTCTTCCTTTTTTTCCAAGAACATGCATTGCACATATACAGTATCAATAAGGAGAATATGTAATAAGTGTCACTTCCTTTTGTCATTTAATTATGCCATCTGTCTTTGTTCTATTTTCAAAGAAACAGCCTACAATTCAATTTAACACTATATATAGCAAATTTTAACTAATGCCCATAATTATAAAACTTTATCCAGGTCTAAAACATTGAAGGTATTTGTAAATATAGTATTATTCCTAAAAAAAATCAAATTTAACTGTGATTTGTACAGTGACTAGGAACATTTTATATTCTTTCTTTGCATTTTCCTTCCTCTGAGATAAATGCAAGAGAATTTCTCTTTCAAGACAAGTTATTTGCTTGTAGTCAGTTAACAAAATAGTTTCTCCATTTCTATTTTTATACAGTTAAAGAAAAATAAAGTATATGCAATATATTGAAAATTTGTATTTCTGATTCTCTTCTAAAAGGGTTTAGAAAGTGGTATAAATTATTGTGCAATTAAAATATATAGCAGTCATTTAGACTGACTACAGTGTCATAAACTTAAATTATTTATATAAAACTTTCAGAATAAATCAGCTAAACTTGAATTTCTAACTCCTAAAATATTTTTTAAAACCTGAACCATGATTTACTTACCTCTGGAAGGAGCCAAGTGTATGTTAGCTTTGTCTCTGGAATGGTTTGAGCATTTTAATGTCGCCTAAATATTACACCATCAGGAATGCCTTGTAAATGTGCCTTTTTTTGTTTTCTTTTGGTACTGAAGACTGAACCCAGAGACTGCATTCTCATTCCCACCCTTTTTTGAGACAGGGTATTGCTAAAATTCCAAATTGCCCAGGCCAGCCTTGTACTTGAAATCCTCCTGTATCAGCCTCTCAGAGTGCTGGGAGTATGGGCATGTGACACCATACTTGGCTGAAATGTCTTTTTTTTTTTTTTTTTTTTTGTACTAGGGATCAGATGACAAGTGATGGAACTCAGGACCTTATGCTTGCCAGGCAGGCACAGCACCACTGAGCTAATCCCTGGCCCAGAAATGTCACTAAGTGAAGATGAATTATTTTATATTTATTATTACATTAAATTTGTTATTATTTGACAGAAATAGTCTCCAGAGAATCTGTTCAATGAAATTTGTATCGTTGGGCCAGGGATTTAGCTCAATGGTTCTGGCATCTGCCTAGCAAGTCAGGGTCCTGAATTGGATCACCAGTAACCACATACAACAATGCCAGGCAAGATGTCTCAGGCATGTAATCCCAGCACTCGGGAGGCAGAGGCAGGAGGATTGCTGTGAGTTTGAGTTTGCCTGGGCTACATAGTAAACTCAGGGCCAGGTTGCACTACAGACCACAATGCTAGGTGTGGTTCACGCCTATAATCCCAGCACTGGGGAGGAAGAGGCAGGAAGATTGCTGTGGGTTCAAGGCTTGCCTGGGCTACATAGTGAGCTCAGGGCCAGCCTGAACTACAAAGCCAGACCCTGTCTCAAAAAAAAAATGAATTCATGGGCGGGAGATTTAGCTCAGTGGTTCCACCGCCTGCCTAGCAAGTGCAAGGTCCCTGGTTCGATCCGGTAACCAAATACAACGATATGATTTTGGGCATGGTGACTCACGCCCACCAGCAATCAGTACCACACCCCACAATGCCATGCATGGTGGCTCACGCCTGTAATCCCAGCATTGGGAGGCAGAGGCAGGAGGATTGCTGAGTTCGAGGTTTCCCTGGGCTACATAAGTGAACTCAGGGCCAGCCTGAACTACAAAGCGAGACCCTATCTCAAAACAAGAAATAAAATAAAATAAAAATTCATTCGTTCAAAATATATTGAAGATCCTGTGCTGTCATATTTTAAAACCATTTAACAAAGTCAAACTTACAGGAAAGAAGTATTTCCTACCAAATGGGTCTATGATCTTTATATCTGATATATATATGATCAAATTATATATGACAAAATTATGTATATAATTATGTAATCATACATACAGATATATATTATACACACACACACACATAATGTTTTCACAAAGATAGATACAGGCCAGGGATTTAGCTCAACTTGTATTGCACCTACCTGGCAAGCACAAGGGCCCAAGTTTGACCCCTGGTACCACAAAAAAAATACAAAGATACATACTGTGTGCTTGTGTTCTCAGAACTGAGAATGCAGATTAGACTTCGCTGAGGGCCGGGGATGTAACTCAGTGGTTCTGCACTTGCCTGGCAATCTCAAGGTCCTGAAATCCATCACTTGCTATGGAGTCCTAAAATTTTTCCAAAACAAGACCAGTCTCACTGGTCCTGGTGGCTCACGCCAAAATTCCAGCACTCAGGAGGCAGAGGCAGGAGGATTGCTGTGAGTTAGAGGCTATCCTGGGATACATAATGAGTTCAGGGCCAGCCAAACTACAAAATGAGACCCTGTCTCAGAAAAACTAAAAAAAAAAAGACTAGTGGGGATTTTGTGTTTCTTTGTAGCACTTGGAATCAAACTTTTAGTGTTAGCAAAATACTTGTAACTCATATGGAAATAGTATTTCATTTTTAAAATCACCATAATATTTCCTGTAAATGAAAATCTACATTGGTGACCAGCCCTTGTTAAAGATAAAAGATCAACTCTGACTTAATTAACTAAGCATGTGCACTTATTTTCTGTAAGACACCTTCATAAATATTAGTTTCCCAAAGAATTACTTGAGAATTAAGATTGAATACTGTTGTTTTGTAAATGATGGACCTGAATTATATATATATAATATATATTATGCTAGATTTCTAGAAACTATATCTGTATGATTTATGTTGTGCTGTAAACATATTACCATGGTTTAAGTCCACTTTGAACAAAAGAGTTTTAGTTATAATCAGTGTTAAGTAGGAGTATTATTTGCCTATAAAATATGCCTCGGCCCCAGTTTCCTGATAAATAATACACATTTCATTCTGGATGCTTGGGTCCTTCTGATGTTGTATGTGACATTTAAAAAATCTTTTCTAAATTTTTTACTTTAAAACTGTATTTGGGGCTGAAGATGTAGCTTAGCAGCACAGTGCCTGCCTGGCATGTGGCTGCCTGAATTCAGTCCCTAACATAAGAAAAAGAAAAAAACCTGTCTGGTGATCATTTAGTAAATAAACATAGGAAGTATGTAAGCCTGTCAGATATTCAGAAAGGGAAAAAACATAACAGTGACAAGTGTTTTAAAAAGCTTTCATGATAATGTTATTTACAGCTTTGAAGTATAAAGATCAGCCTCATGTAATGAATGAGGTATACATAACATTAATAAATTTCCAAGTTAAGAGATTCCCCCTACTTGCCCTACTGAATGACAGTTCTTTAGTTTTTTATCTTTTTAAATTGTATTATGTTTAACCTTTGACTAAATACTTTTCTCCTGCAGATGTGGACAAAGTACAAGAAAGCAGAAATTCAAAAAGCAGGTCTAGGGAGCAACAAAGCTCCTAATTCTGTTACCCACTACATGACATGTGGGCCAAGTGGTGAGTTTTCTGCTTAAAATGTAAATGAGATCAGTCTCATTTATACAGACTAACTGACTTAAATGAGAGCAAGTGCACATGTCATTAACAGATATAAATAAATATTGCTTGCTTAATGCATTGGCTTTCTGATCTATGTACTAGTAAAGCAAGATTTGCTGGTTGCCATGGGTTTTTGCCTGAGAGTACAGGAAACAAAGTTTGTTTTTTAATTGAGTTTATTGATACATTTTAAGTGTACATCATTTTCACATTCATCATTGAGAATTTGTACTTGTAGATGATACATCGTTTATGATGTTTCCCATTTCCCTGCATTCCCTCCAGCCCTTCCATCCTCTCTATACATAAGCTTTTTTTCATTTTTTTTGAAACAAAGTTTAAGTTATTTTTCTATCAATTTAAATTTAGTTTTACTAGTGAATAATGTGAAATAACTTCTCCACAATTTTGATAATTGATGAGAATAAACTAGATGTCTGTTCTCTGAAACTGATATCAAAGAAGTCTCTGATTTCCTGTCATATTCATTCCCCTAGAAATACATAGTGCATGCTCATATTCTTAAAGTGGCTGCTTTGTAGTATATATTCCTCTTATCTTTAAGCTTTTCTTACATTTTCTTTCTTCTTTCTACCTTCCAACGAAATACAGAGAGAAAAATGTCCTTCAGTTTCTCAATATGAAGCCTTTATTTGTGAAGTAACAAGACACCTAGCAACTATAGAACCATTTTTTAAAAATCTTTTAAGACTTTAAACCTTCGTGAATAGAGCAGGCAAGAAATTCAAACCTTCATTCCTTCCTTGAATCAAGGAGCACTACTGGATTCAACTGCCAAAAGTATTAGAAGGTTTTAGGACTTAACTATACATTGTACTGTTAAGCTCTGCTGAATAAAGGACATTCTCTCACTAATGACCACAAGTGTTTTTAAGGTCAATCATTACAAGAAGTACTCCAAAAACAATCTACTTTCTTTATGATTTGTTTATGAATTAATCCATGTTTGCTTAATGCTCTTGCTAAGTATTAGCCAAAAGCTACCCATTTATATTTAGTTGTGTAAATCTAAATTAAATCTGTAGTATTTTGTGGAATGTATTATATATCAAGATAGAGAAAATTGTTTTAGCATGTCAGACCCTTTTTGGTTAGCAGACTGCATGTGTTGGTACTTTTTTTAAAGCAATTATTTGATGCACTGCAAAAGAAATTCAGTTACACGATAAATCTGAAAAATCCATAAGGAGATAGAGGAGTTATACAAAATTTAGTTACATGAATCTGTCCATATTCCTCACTAAGCTAACTAAGGTACACTAAGCATTCATACCTGGATCCAAGATAAAAGTGTTTCTCTGAAACTTTTTTTAGTCAGATGGTTTTCCAGCAACTAGCATTCCCTAGATACAGCTGTTGTACTTTAACTCATTTCACTTCTTTGCTATTGGGTTATATATGTGTGTTTGTTTTTTTGACTTAAGAGCTGACTGTTGCTTAAGAAGTTTTCTTATGGCAAAAAATAATGTAAATAATGTACTATGAGCTACATTTTGCCAAGAACTCATTTATTAAGATTTTCATTTATTAATAAGAATTTTCCTGTTTTTTGTCCTTTATAATATTACATTAAAGTGGGTAACTATTATTGGTACTTTTGAAATATTTGTATGCATTTGTTACCTCTTAAACATTTTGAAGAAGCACAAAAATATAGATTTAGTTAACCCGGAGAAACATCTGTTTTTTAGTAATTCCAATTTTATATCACAGTTTTATTTTCTTATGAAATCAAAAAATACATTGATACTGGTGCAAATTCATTATTTAACATAAATATCAAAACAATCTTCTGAATATTCTTATTTTGACAGTATACTTCTTAGGCTCTCATTACCAGCTCTAAAGAACTTTTGAGAATTATTCCATGTTCTGTAATATATGTTTTATAAACTATGTGTATCATCTCTAACCCAGTAGCCATGAAAAGATCCCCCTCACCCCCCCATCTTTCTCTGTCGCTCTTTGGTAAGCCACTAGCAGTGTTGTGTGTATAGTTCTTTGGAAAGACCATCAATAAAAAGAAAGACAGCATGTTTAAACCAGAAATTGAAATGGAAGTTAGAGAATTTGGATTTATTAACTCATTGCCACCATTAACAGAGGTTTTATCATCAAGTAATAACATAAATGATTTTGAAATTATTGTATGAAAGGTGCTACACAAACGTAAATACAAAGGAATCTTACTGAAATACAAATATTACACAACAAAAATATTAAAAATCTGTTCTCTAGACTTTTAAAATATCTAACATAACTCCCTAGTTTCAAGCATCAAATGAGTAAATGGGTATCATGGCAGGCTAGAGCCACTTGATGTTAAAAAATGTAAATTTATTTTTGGTTGCATAAGTTTAAACTAAATGTAGAAATTGTTTTAGCTAAATACAGTTAGTGGATAACTTAGATTTATATTAACTAGCATCTAATTTGCACAACTCGAACACATCCCAGGACAATTACTGAAAGCTGAAACCTGATGAGAGCAAGGTACCAGTCAGAGTGTACATCAGTTTGACCTCTCCAAGATATTAAGTCATAAAATAGATACCCATTGAGTCATCCAGCACATTATTTGAACAGAAAGTGCTGAGTGACAGCTTGTGAAGTACTAAACGTGAGTAGATTGATCCTAAGGAAGGACAGCTAAAGAAACAATCAAGGGGAATACATTGAGACTGTAAAAATTCAAATATTCTCAACTATACTTATCACATTTTTTCATGCCATTTCAAGGAAGGACTACATAATTACCACATGAATATTTTGCTTTCCCCAAAAGCAACCCTCAGAAGCAAGCTTCACAGGAAGGCTTTCTTATATAAACTTCTGCCAAACAAAATGGTAAGGCCAGATGGAACTTTAACCAGGACCATTTTCCTAACTGGGCCCTAAATGGTTTTAAGTATCTGGCTCTATTATAACACCTAAAACCCCAAGGAGACTGAAAAACTCAACATACAGGGTAATAGCTTTGGCCCAGAGCTCTAATAATGTGCTTCAGATCTGGCCATGTGGAAATGTTTTGGTTCAAGTTTTTGAGTTGGTGGTTACCAAAGACTTCATAAGACAGGTTCTTACATTGTAGCACCTTTCATGCAAAGCATGGTTAAAAGCCTAATTTAAAATAATCACTGTGCACATTACAGAATTGCAGCCACTTCATAGATGAAGTACTATTGCCTGTACTATTTTAGCAGTTATGTCAGGAAGTGAAAATGATACTGTACCAAATCTAGAATTACAATGGGGAATAATGTATACTAAATTACCTTTGTGTTTTAAGTTACTTTTTATGAGAAAAGTGAATTTTTTTTCCTTTGCAGCTACTCTTAGTCCTGAGATCTTTTTTTTTAAGCTTTGAATGAAAATACAAAAGGAACCCATTTTATAATATAAACTTTGATGCACATGTTGAGATATCTGGACAATGAAAATGCCTTAAAAAAGAATGCTTAATGAATAATGTTGCACTTACAACACCCTTAAACAAAACTTAATTTTAAGTTGTCTTTTTCTTTCCTACTAAAGGTTCTGTTTCAATGTCTGCCATTGTATTTACAACTGTTATTAAATACCAAATCAAATAATATAAAAGATGTAACATTTCCTTTAAAATGAAATGCTAATGTGAGGGGTTTAGAGTTGGGTGGCAAAATGTTTATTACCTTACAATAAACATTATAAGCCACAAGAATCCAACTCATGAGATACCACTGTTTGGTTGATTTGTCTTTTTAAAGCATTCTCATTTTAAACTGTTTCTCCTTAAAAGTTTAAGTTGGATTAACATTTTTCAAACTGATATAGAAATAAAACAGGTGATTTTTTATAACAAGTGGTTAGTAATCATTTTAAATTATATAATTTTAGCCAACTGTTATGGTTTGCCCTGAAGAATTACTTTCAGACACAACCCATAACTTGGTTGAGATTATTTTGTCCTCATCATTTGGGGAGTAGTGATAGAGCTTTGGGAATAAAAAGGAGACAGTCTATCAATTCTCATTCCAACATAGGTTAAATACAATCTAAAGTAGTCCCCTTTATCAGAGGGGATATGTTCCAAGACATGGGTGGATGCCTAAAACTACAAACAGTATCAACCCCTATATATACATTTTTTTCCTGTACATTCCTATGGTAAAATTTAGTTTTTAAGTTAAACACAGTAATAACAAAATAGAGCAAATTGTAGTTATACTATAATAAAGTTATAGTCTTTCTCAGAATCTTATTGTACTATATTCTTCATGTGATGATGCAAGATGATAAAATGCCTATGAAATGAAGTGAGGTGGGTAACGACATAGGAAAAACTGTGACAGAACATCAGGCTGCTACATGTGGGGTACTTGGGACACCAGCACTACAGTGCCACCTCAGTTCATACCACCACAAATGATGTAACTGAGAAAGCAATTAAATGACTAATGTTCAGGTAGTATATAGAGCTAGACAAATGACTCATACTCTAGGAAGGATGGAGTGGGATGGCCTGAAATTTCTTCCATCTGCTCATAACAGTGTAATTTAAAACTTACGAACTCTCTATTTCTAGAACTCACCACTTAATATTTTGGGGCTCCAAGTGACCACAGATATTGAAAGCTTGGTAAGCAAAATGGCAGAGAAGGGGGAACTAGTCTAATAGGCTGTACAAGTTAATCTTTCATTTTCACCCACAGACTTGGGAAGGCAGCTGGCTTTGTGCCTTTAATAGTCAGTCTAAGGCTATGTTCACCATTAGACCAGATATCCAGGGTTCTCAAATTACATCACTCCATTCCTTCTGTGCAAAGCAGCCTAAAATAAACAGCTTCTTTGAAGGTCAAAACATGGAATCTTAGAATAAGATAATCAGTTTATTTTGCCTTTCAGTAATACAGTATAGCACAAATTAAGTACAGTATCTTCTAGATAGAAATAATTCTTTAAAGAATCAAACAGGAAAATGTGGTTAAGAATATACCATTCAGGGAACAGAAATTTAACTCATGGTTCCAGCACCTGCCTAGCAAGGTAACTCACGCCCACCAGCAATCAGTACCACATACCACAGTGCCAGGCGTGGCGGCTCACACTTGTAATCCCAACACTTGGGAGGCAGAGGCAGGATTACTGCGTTCAAGGCTTGCCTGAGCTACATAGTGAGCTCAGGGCCAGCCTGAACTACAAAGTGAGACCCTGTCTCAAAAAAACAAACAAAAATTACAAAGAAACTTGGGGGGCTGGAGATTTAGCTCAGTGGTTCCGGCTCCTGCCTTGCAAGTGCAAGGTCCTGAGTTTGATCCCCAGCAACCACATACAATGCTGGGTGTGGACACTCACACCCACCAGCCATCAACACCACATACCACAGTGCCAGGCATGGTGGCTCACACCTGTAATCCCAGCACTTGGGAGGCAGAGGCAGGAGAATTGCTGAGTTCGAGGCTTGCCTGGGCTACATAGTGAGCTCAGGGCCAGCCTGAACTACAAAGCGAGACTCTGTCTCAAAAAAAAAAAAATAGTAAAGGAGGAAAATAACAACAGAAGAAATTTGTACAGTATGTTCACATTGCTAATCTCTGAACAAAGACTAATTATACTACACCCACCCGTCAAGCACAAGGTCCTGAGTTCAAGTCCCTTTACAAAAAAAAGAAATATAAACATTTTAATGGCATAATGTATATTATGCTATTATTAAAGTGATTTTAATAGTACAATGATTATAACAATTTTCTATCCATAGTTTTCTATATTAAAATTACAAGGTGTTTAAAATAAGCTGGGCCTGGTAGCACATGGACATGCGCCAGAGGCACTCTGGAGGCTGAGGCAGGGGATTCACCCCAAGTTCAAGGCCAGCTTGGGTGTCCTACATAATGAGTTTAAGGACAGCCTGAACTACATAGTGACACCAAAAAACAAATACTGTGTTTTACTTTTTTTTTTTTTTACTAAAAGAAAAATAACTGGTTTATAAAGAAATACCCAACAATGTAAAGTTTTTATCCTTGCCCCAGGCTGGCTTTAATTATGTTGCTGGGTAATCCATACTTTTTTTTTCTTTTTTTAACCAGGAGTCAAACTCAGGCCCTTGTACCTGCCAGGCAGGTGCAACAACACTGAGCTACATCTCTGGCCCAAATCCATATTTTTACAGTCCTCATTTCCCAAAACTACCACTATCAGCAACATAATATATTCCTATATCCTTTTTAATTCTCTGTATTATATATGCTATCATATGTAAATTTTTTTTTTTTTTTTTTTTTTTTTTTTTGGCGACAGGGTCTCACTTTGTAGTTCAGGCTGGCCCTGAGCTCACTATGTAGCCCAGGCAAGCCTGGAACTCAGCAATCCTCCTGCCTCTGCCTCCCGAGTGCTGGGATTACAGGCGTGAGCCACCACGTCCGGCACTGTGGTATGCGGTGTTGATTGTTGGTGGGCGTGTCTCCACGCCCAGCATTATATGTGGTCGGGGATCGAACTCAGGACCTTGCGCTTGCGAGGCAGGCGCCGGAACCACTGAGCTAACCCTCCGGCCCTCATATGTAAAATTTTATATATTTATAATGTTCTATAAATTTTTTCAAATATAATGAATACTAAGGTAGAAATCAGCTTGCTTTTTTTTTTTTTGAAACAGTCTCACTACAGTTCTTTCTGACCTTAAACTCACTAGGTACCCCAGACTCATGCAATGACTTAAACTAGACTTAAACTCATTAGGCCCCAAACTCATGCAATCCTCCTGCCCAAGTTTCCTGAGTGCTGAGATTACAGGCATGCACCACCACACCTGGTCATCTTCAAAATGCTTTTTTTAAAAAGATGTACTGAGATTGCTTTTAGTCTGTTCGGACATCCTGTCTCCTACCTCTAATGGCACGCATTCATTACAAGTCTACCTTTCAACTTCAGCAAGTAGGAAATGTTTTTAAAATGAAATAGTTTCCCAGCACTTGGGAGGCAGGGACAGGAGGATTGCTGAGTTCGCGGCGGCTTGCCTGGGCACCATAGTGAGCTCAGGGCCAGCCTGAACTACAAAGCAAGACCCTGTCTCAAAAAAAGAAATAGTTTGAGGGGCCGGAGGGTTAGCTCAGGGTTAGCGCCTGCCTCACAAGTGCAAGGTCCTGAGTTCGATCCCCAGTAACCACATATGATGCTGGGTGTGGAGACACGCCCACCAACAATCAACGCCGCATACCACAATGCCGGATGTGGTGGCTCACGCCTGTAATCCCAGCACTCAGGAGGCAGAGACAGGAGGATTGCTGAGTTCGCAGCGGCTGCCTGGGCTCCATAGTGAGCTCAAGGCCAGCCTGAACTACAAAGTGAGACCCTGTCTCAAAAAGCAAAAAATAAAAAAAAAAAGTTTGAGCCGGGTGTGGTGGCACACACTTGTAATCCCAGGACACTGAGGCAGGAGGATGGCTGTGAGTTTGAGGCCAATTTGAACTACACAGTGAAACTCTGTCTCAAAACAAAAGAACTTTCAGGCTAGAGATTTAGCTCAGTGGTTCCACCACCTGCCTAGCAAGCGAAAGGTCCCTGATTTGATTCCCGGTTACCACATACAACAGTATCAGGCATGGTGATTCACGCCCACTGGCAATCAGTACCACATACCACAATGTCGGGTGTGGTGGCTCACACCTGCAATCCCAGCACTCAGGAGGCAGAGGCAGAGGCAGGAGGACTGGTGAGTTCTAGGCTTGCCTGGGCTACATAGTGAGCTCAGGACCAGCTTGAGCTACAAAGCAAGACCTGTCTCAAAAAAAAAACTTTCCTCTTAAAATGATAGTCATCATTTTAGATTCTTTTTTTAAAATATCAGAGAAATAGTTTTCACAAATACATTTATTCTAAACATTTGCCCAGTTGTGTTTTTTCCTTTGAATGTGGTCCTGGCTCAAACCCAGGACACTGTGCATGTTAGGCAAACACTGATGCTGACTATAGCCACTCCCCACCCCAGCCCAATTAGTTTTTATCAAAATTTAATATTATGGGATCATGTCCTGTTGTCTTCACAAATTTGAGAAAGTCTTCAGGACTCAATCCCATGGTGGCAGCATTGGTCATTGGATGAAAATATATCTTCTCATGTCCACCTTCCAGAAAAGCAGAATCTAAAACAAATTTCACATCTCCATCATCACAGAAGAGTGCCAGAGGAGTAACACAGCCTTGGCCAACTTTTAGTTTTTCGCGCATGGCTGTTTCATCAGCAAACCGCAGATTTCCACTCCCAACACCTAAATGCTTGGCAAGATCGTTTAAGTTAATTTGTCTATTATGAAGAACTGTCACCAGCCAATAGCTTTTTTTCTTTTTGTCTTTAAGAAACAGATTCTTACTGTGTGCTCCTTTCAAATGCTGGATATGAGGCATCATTTCTTCAATTGTAAATACCTATAAAATATCACAGATTGAGAAGTTTAGAAATAAAATAACATATACATATATATATATATATGCACATACATATACAGTTGTATGCATTCCTGCCTGCTGGGTATAAACTGCAGTATTAGTGAGAAGTCACTGCTGTATATGTAAGTGGTACAGTTTATTTATCTCAGGATCTCTCAGGCAGTTTCTCTTTCTAGTCCAATGTGCTGAATATGAATAACCAAGCCTTTGCATTCCAAAAAACTTTTCTTAACTTTAAACTTTTAGTACTGAAACTGTACAGAGCCCTAGACTACTGCTGCTTAGCATTCTATTACGTCCAGACCATGTGACAACCTCCACTCATCAAACAAGGACAGTGAATTAAAACCATAGACTGATACATTAAAAAACACCAAAATATCTAGTAATATGCACAAAGAAGGGGAGTGACTATGGGAGGAAGGTGAGAGAAAATACAGTTGTGATGATGAATGCGTAAAAGTGCAAAATACCTTCATTTTTCTCTAAAGATCACCATTTTACCCATTATCAGTTGTGCTGCTCACACCCTGGGTAAAAGTCTGTCCCTACACCACTCAAGTTACATTCCAATTCCTTGAAATATTTGCAGTAAGTCTTCAAAGTAGTACTGTGAACCAACGTATAATTTATTAAGACAGGAATGAGCCAGGCGTGGTGGTACTACTTAGGAAACTAAGGCAGGAGAATGGAAAAGGACGGTGTAACTCAAAGGGTGTGATCCCCAGTACTCAGACAAACATACGTTGTATATGCAGGTACCGATAAAGCTGGCGTGGCGCTGCACTCAGGAAGCTGGAGGCCAGCCTGCACTACACAGCAAGGCCATGTCCCCCCCCAAAAAAACGCGGGGGTGAAGGGGCACATACTGCAAAAGCATAGAGAATAAGCACGGTCAGATACTGATGAAGATGACAAGTCAGACCCTCAACTGAAGTATCTTGCATTACACACAATGAGCAGTTTATTGCTTAGTAATTAACTCATGCACACACACACAGTGGCCAAACCTGAGAGCCCAGACCCGCGTAAAATGTGCAAGATTAACGTATGCTGTGTTTCCCTGAGACACATATGCATTCGCAATATGTCTCAACGTAACCCGAAGAGGCAAACGTAAATTTCCTCACGATGAGCTCCCAGTCCCCAGTCGAGAAGCCTCTGCTCTGCCTGTCCGGTCCCCTTCGCGCTCCGGGACCCAGGAACTGCTGCAGAGCGCCGTGCGGTCGGTGAAGGACCCCAGGCTCCAGATCTTAGCGACCACGCCCGAGAGCGCTCCGAGGGGCGCCTTCCGGCCGCGCTGTGCCAGCGGTCACGCCTACGGCGGGGGCCTTACCTCAGGGTGCTCCACAACCTCCGTGCGGATGGCCAGGGCGCCGAGTCGCTGCTCTAGGACCGCGCGCCAGTCCGTGCCCGCCATCCCGCCGCCACGCCGCGCTCTGGGCGGAAGGCCCGGAAGCCTCGCTCGCGTCCCCGGAAGCCGGGCCGCGGAGTCCTCGCGTCCCGGATTCGTCCCGGCCCGGTTCAGACAGGCCTGGGGGGGTGCTGAGGAGCTTGTGTCTGTTCTCAGGACAACCCCTGGCCCTTCTTCACGTGTCCCAGGTCAGCACGACTCTGATTTAAACAGAACCAAGGCCTCGTACTAACGCACCGGGGTAAAGGACATGGAGGAAGCCCAGACCCATAATCATTCTACAGCCTTTCAGCTTTAATTTGTAAAAACTATTTTGTATGGGGGCCGGAGGGTTAGCTTAGTGGTTCTGGCGCCTGCCTCGCAAGCGCAAGGACCTGAGTTCGATCCCCGGTAACCACATATAATGCTGGGCATGGAGACACGCCCACCAACAATCAACACCGCATACCACAATGCCGGACGGCTCACGCCTGTCATCCCAGCACTCGGGAGGCAGAGACAGGAGGATTGCTGAGTTCGCGGCGGCTTGCCTGGGCCAGTGAGCTCAGGGCCAGCCTGAACTACAAAGCGAGACCCTGTCTCCAAAAGCAAAAAAAAAAAAAAAGTTATTTTGTATGTTACCATTTCTTACAATTTCTTGTTACAAATCTAGTTATAGTTAGCCTTGGTAACCATGACTGGCTTTTTGCCATGGTAGTAGCAATGTGTGTAGTCCAAGTTGGCCTCGAACTTTCATTAATCCTCCTGCTTCAGCCTCCAAGTGTTGGTAATACAGGCATGAGCCACCACGCCTGGATATGTTAGGTCTTTTTTACGTACTTCAGTCATACAACTTTGTACCCAGCTCTTTTTTATTTATGAACATTTTATTCTGTTACACTGTGTTCCTATTTTAATAAAGATGTGTTATTTCTCTGAACACAAAAATATGTGTAGCTGGACATCCATCTCACCCTTCCACTCGTCCTTACACATCCCTAGCTCTGGGTTACAGTTTTCTCGACCATTTCCGTATTGATGGAATCTTTGTTAATGACATGAGATCTACCCAAATATTGCAAGAAGATACATTCCTGCACAGGCCATGATTTATGGTGATAGAGGGGTGGGTGTCTGGCTGCACTCAAGTTTCAGCTGGGAGGAGTTATCACTGATCAAGACAAGAACCAAGCTGCTTACAGAACGAAGAAAGCAGAGACCTCTTGTGGATTTTTGACC
The DNA here is from genome assembly GCA_004025085.1 of Thryonomys swinderianus. Classification (NCBI taxonomy): domain Eukaryota; kingdom Metazoa; phylum Chordata; class Mammalia; order Rodentia; family Thryonomyidae; genus Thryonomys; species Thryonomys swinderianus. The sequence goes on from PVIC010008213.1 coordinate 14,892, forward strand.
AGGGGCACCGTTTGAAGAGATGTTTTTTTCTTATGCAAGACGTGAACAACCAGGTGGTCACTGTCAACTTGTCCTCAAAAGTACTGAATTTTCCTGTAACTGGTACCACCCTGCGCAGAACCTTCCAGCCTTGTGGTTCTGGGTCTTATGGGAAAAGTGAAGGAGCACAGAACAGGGAACAAAAAAGAGGGGAGAGAAAAGAAAAACATACTATCTCCAATGGGCAGTAGGCCAAGTTAACCTATATTATATTCTTGGACAAAACTTATAAGCCCAAGGTCCTGAGTTTGATCACTGGTACAGGGAGGTGGGGGTGGGGTTAGGGGAGAACTGTTTTTTGACATAGGGATTTGATATATAGTTTGGGATGGTCTTTAACATACTATATAGTACAGACTAGCCTCGAACTCATGGAGAATTAGAGGTTGGCATGCCTCAGCCTTCTGAATGTCAGGACTACAGGGATATGTCACCATGCCCACTGGAGAAAATATTTTTAAAATGATCAACGTATCTATGTGTATAGCTGAGCATAATCTCACCCAATGGTTAAAATAGCCAAGGGGACAAATATAAAGGAGGACAGAAGTGTCAAGTCCTTATCCCATTTTAGTCATTTATCATATATCTGTCAGTTCAAGTGACTAGTCAGAGTTTTTGGCAAAAACAGCATTCAGACCTCTGAGGAGTAATCTAGTCAACTGTTACCATGATCTACACATCAGAGGTGTTATCTACAGCAAAGCTAGTGGAAAACTTAACACTGTACCCTGCCCTGTGACTTCTAAAATTAGTTATTTTTAAAGTCTGTTAAGAGCATGTGAAGCTAGAGGGTTTATTTAGTTTTGAGGGTTTTTGTTTTGTCCTGTTTTGTTTTTTTTGCACTGGGAAAGATTTTTTGGGGGGTTGTTTGTTTTGAGACAGAATCTTGCTTGTGAGGCAGGCACCTGTACCACTGAGCTAAATCCCTGGCCTGAGACATAGTCTGGCTTTGCGGTTCAGGATGACCTTGAACTCACTGTGTAGCCCAGGCAGGCCTCAAACTCATGGTAATACTACCTCACCTCCCTCGTGCCAGTGTCACAGGCATGTGCCATCGCACCTAGCTGGGACTAGGGATTGAACCGAAGGCCTTCATAATACATCTTAGCCATCTTACAATTTTTTAAAATTTTGAGACAAGGGGCCGGAGGGTTAGCTCAGTGGTTCCAGCACCTGCCTCGCAAGCACAAGGTCCTGAGTTCCATCCCCGATAACCACGTACAATGCTGGGCGTGGTGACTCACACCCACCAGCCATCAACACCACATACCACAGTGCCGGGCATGGTAGCTCACGCCTGTAATCCCAGCACTCGGGAGGCAGAGGCAGGAGGATTGCTGAGTTCGAGGCTTGCCTGGGCTACATAGTGAGCTCAGAGCCAGCCTGAACTACAAAGTGAGACCCTGTCTCAAAAAAAAAATTAAAAAAATTTAAGACAAGGTCTTGCTTGGCTAAATTGCTGTGGCTGAGATCCAATATGTAATCCTTCTGCCTCAGCCCCCCAGGGTGCTGGGGTTACAGGCGTATGCCACTGTACTCTGGCAACAATTTCTTCATTTTGTGAACATTCTGCTTTTGTGGTTTTATGAGTCTCGTGTCGAGTCTGTTGAAGAGTATAAGGGTAGAAAACCAATATGCTGTACTACAAAGGGGTTAGTCCTTCACAGCGCGTGGGGGTTTATTTTGTTGTTTTAGCCTTTTGTCACACCACAGTGGTCCTTGACTGTCCATGTTCAAATTACCCATGTTATGTATAAGTCTGTGATTAATATGTTTTTCCAGATTTATGTAATTGAAAGAAAAATGAGCCAAAACAGGAATACTTACTTGTGCCACAGCTTTATTAGAAGTGAAAGGTACCAAGCTGTCACCAACAACAGCAGGAGAAGCAGCTTTGGGCTTTGCTGGGGACTTCAGGTAGGGAGAGCGTCGTGGCAGATTGGAGCTGGCTCGTCTTGAGTGGCGGGTCAAGGGAGCTCCTTGACAGGTTACCCTTCGGGCACAAACTGCTCAGTTAGGTTTAGTTTCTCCTTCTTCCCTGAAGTGGCTCCTGTACAGGAAAGGAAGCCATTCTAGATCTGGCTCAGTGTAGGGCCATTTTGCAGGATGATGCCTCTGACAATATCTTTTTACAGTTACTTTATTTATTCCTTAGAATAAATCCCCCCAAAACTTACGTTATTGATAGGGACTGCTGGGTTGTCTCACAAGAAATTCTCATCAGTTTACAGTGAGCAAACTTCTCCACATCTGACTGAGCAGTGCTTTGATTACTACTATGAAGAATATCAAAAAAGGAAACATGTTTTTGACTGTTTCTAAAATTGAGGAAAAACAACACAACTCACCATTATAGGTTGATATATGTGTATAGCACCTTAAATATCGTTAAGCATAACGTCATACCATCAGAAGAAAATTTAAACTTGTCTACTAGGATGTATGTGTCTTGAGCATGCTGACTTGTGCCTGGTATTCACTGACGGTCTTCAATACAGACTCCTGAGGGAAAACTGAGTTGAGATGGTACCCAGCTCAAATTTACTATTTGAATCCATCTCATCAGAATTTGAATGAGAAGAGGACACAGACAGTCCTAAAATTGCATGAGATGAGTTCCTTCAGCAGAAGAGAACTCTCAAGATTAGAGAAGAAATGTTCCAGACTTACACTATGAATTGTTTATACATTGCTGATGACTTCATAGTTGTTTTTGTCTTCAATATTTTGACAGTACAAATATTTTTAAATGTATATAATCAAAAATGCAGGTTCTCAAAGTGTATTCTCCACATCAGCGTCATTATCTTCACCTGAGAAATTTTTAGAAACACAAAGTTTTTAAGTCTCTACCAGAACTACTGAATTACCAGCTCTGAGGGTGTGTGCAGCAGTCTGGGCTTATTCTCATCCAGACTTAATTCGAGGATTACTTGGCTAATATAACAGATTTTCCTCCAGTAGCCTCTGGTTTTGGAATTATGTTTAGAAAGTTCTTCTTTGCACAAGCTAATGAATAACATCATTTACATTGTCTTCTCCATTTTTTTTTTTTTTGGCAGTACCAGAGACTGATCCCTGGCTCTTATATTTCCAAGGTAGGCTTAGTGCCACTTGAGCTAAATCCCTAGTCCCTTTTCTTCTCATCCTTAACATTTAAATATTTAGTCATATGGAATCTACTATTATAATAATACAATTTTCACGAGGGTAGAATTAATTCTGTCTTATTTCTGTTTTGTCCTAAAACTGCAATTGGCACATGCTGAGTTCATAATATATATTCATTAAATTACAGAATTTACTACTTAACTTTGGTATAAGGTGAGGCATATCCTTTATAAAGCATTCCTTGAAGGAATGAATATCAAGAAACTACAGTAAGCCATTCACAGAGGTGGTTTAAAATGGCAAGTGGTAATACTAATAAGAAATAAACTACTGTAAACCACTGTATTCCCACTGGTGTTACACTTGGTAGTACTGCTTAGTAGCATTACATTTTTGGCACTAGTTCCTCAAAGTAAATTTTAAACCTGAAAGGGCTCAGTCTGTTCAGAAAGTGTATCCGAGCTGGGCATGGTGGTACACAGTTGTAGCCCCAGCACTCAAGAGGTTAAAGCAGTAAGATTACAAATCTGAGGCCATCCTGAGCTACATGGTGAAACCGCCCCTCCCTCTCCAACTATCTGAAACTCGGAAATAGGAAAAAGGATTACTACTTTCCCTTTCATATACTCTTGGACTTTATATAGCAGGTAACCACTGGGATTATCAGATTATCTAGGTGTTTAAGGTGTTGAGGAGAAAAACACTTTTCCTCTACCTCTTGGTTCAGTCATAATGTTTAAACTAGCCAAAGGCAATTATCAAAAGATAAGGCTTACAGTTTTTATTAATATTTACCTTGATGGGAATAAACAGAAAAGAAGTGAAACCTCTTAGAGCCAGATAGACTCTGGGGCTTATACTACTTATTTATTTAGCAGGTAGACTATCAGGCTTTTAGAAAAATTTTTATTATTCAACATTAAAAATAATAACAAGTCCTTGGGCTGGGGATTTAGCTCAAGTGGTACCGTGCCAACCTTGGATGCACAAGGGTCCGAGTTCAATCCCCAGTACCGCAAAAAAAAAAAATAATAATAATAACAAGTGCTTACAAATGAATACCCACACTGACAGTTGTTGAGAATATATTTTGCGTCATTACTCTACCTTAATATACAGTATAAACAACGTGAAGATATATTTATCAACTCTATCACTCTTCCCCATTTACAAAGACTGTTTCCATTTTTTCTTACTTTTCTTATATTATTTTCCTTTCTGATCTTTCCCTTTCCCCACTTCCTCTCCCTAGTTCCCCTTCACCCTTGAAAATTTTCTTCCTAGTTCGCAATACCTATTATACATTATAGTTCTCATTTACACTTTCAGTTTCTCAGACCTGAGAGATTATTTGATATTTACATCTATGCATGCTATTTATTTCACTTCAGAGTATGGTCTCAATGTTCAATTCATTTAACTATAAATGTCTCTAGTTTATTATTCTTTATGACTGAATAGTACTCCATTTTATTGAGGGTGGGAGCCCAAAACACATGTTTATCCATTCACCTGTTGACGGGCATTTGGGTTATTTCCATGACTTAGCTATTACCACTGTGTTGCTATAAATATGACTGTGCATATATCACTTTACATCTTTTGGGGAAATGCCCTGCAAAGGAATAGCTAAGTCAAATGGGAATCTCCATACTCATTTCTATAGTCTACACCAGTGGCACCAGTCTACACTCTCACCAACAGTGGAGAAGGGTTCCTTTTCCTTCACAACCCTGCCAGCATTTGTTATTAGCTGATTTCCTAATAGGTGCCATTTTTTCTGGGGTGAGGCAAAATCTCAGCATTAGTTTTCTTTTTTTTGGGGGGGGACAGGGCCTCGCTTTGTAGTTCAGGCTGGCCCTCAGCTACTATGTAGCCCAGGCAAGCCTCAAACTCAACAATCCTCCTGCCTCTTCCTCCTGAGTGCTGGGATTACAGGTTTGAGCCATCAAACCCAGCATTTGTGGGATGTGGTACTGATTGCCGGTGGGTGTGAGCCACCATGCCTGATATTGTTGTACGTGGTTACTGGGAATCAAACCAGGGACCTTGCACTTGCTGGGCAGGCGCTGGAACCACTGAGCTAAATCTCCAGCCCCAGCACTAGTTTTCATTTGCATCTCTCAAATGACCAGGGATGTTGAACACTTTTTTCATATGTTTATGTGCTGATTCTACTTCATCTGATAAATGTGTGTTCATTTCAGATGCTCATGTTTGGATTGGGTCTTTAAATTTGGAAGGTCTGATTTTTTTTTTTTTTTTGAGACAGGGTCTCACTTTGTAATTCAGGCTGGCTCTGATCTCATTATGTAGCCTAGGCAAGCTTCGAACTCAGCAATCCTCCTGTCTCTGCCTCCCGAGTGCTGGGATGACAGGCATGAACCACCACGCCCTGCACTGTGGTATGTGGTATTGATTGCTGGTGGACGTGAGTCTCCACACCCAGCATTGTATGTGGTTACCGGGATCAAACTCAGGATCTTGCGCTTGCAAGGCAGGTGCTGGAACCCCACTGAGCTAACCCTCTGGCCCCTGGAGGGTCTGATATTTTTAAGTTCTTTATACATTCTAGATAGTAGGCCTTTGACAGAGGGACAGTTGGTAAAATTTTTTTCCCACATGATGTGCTGTCTCCTTGCTCTGTTGGTTGTGTCTCTTGCTGTGCAGAAGCTGTTTAATAGGAATAAATCCCACTTGTTAATTCTTAGCGCTAATTCACATATGGCTAAGGTTTTGTTTATGATGTCTTTTCCTACACCAGTGTCTTCAATAGTTCCACGGAGCCTCTCTTCTGGCAGTTTTAGGATTTCTGTTTTTTTGTTGTTTTTTTTCCGCAGTACTGGGGGTCGAACTCAGACCCGTGTGTGTCCAAGGTTGGAGCGGCACCACTTGAGCTAAATCCCCAGCCTCTAGCATTTCTGTTTTATTATTAAGGTCTTTAATCCACTTTGATTTTGGTTTGCAAACTTCCAACTGTTCCTCAGACAAAGGCCTACTATCTAGAACTATATCCCTGGCCCTCCAGCAATATTTATTTATTTTTTTATTTTTTTGAGACAGGGTCTCGCTTTGTAGTTCAGGCTAGCTCTGAGCTCACTATATAGCGTAGGCAAGCCTCGAACTCAGCAATCCTCCTGTCTCTGCCTTCCGAGGGCTGGGATGACAGGCGTGAGCCACCACGCCTGGCATGTGGTATGCGGTATTGATTGGTGGTGAGCGTGAGTCTCCACGCCCAGCATTGTATGTGGTTACCGGGGATCGAACTCAGGACCTTGAGCTTGTGAGGCAGGCACCGGAACCTCGGAACTCACGCCCACCAGCAATCAATACCACATACCACAGTGCCGGGCGTGGTGGTTCATGCCTGTCATCCCAGCACTCGGGAGGCAGAGACAGGAGGATTGCTGAGTTCGCGGCGGCTTGCCTGGGCACCATAGTGAGCTCAGGGCCAGCCTGAACTACAAAGCGAGACCCTGTCTCAAAAAGCAAAAAAAAAAAAAAAAAAAAAAAAAAAAAAAAAAAAAAAAAGAATTAAAAGTCTTTCCTCCAGTGAGGATATTTGGCTCCTTTGTTAAACACAGGTGGCTGAGTATGTATGGAGTTGTTTCTGCATCTTCTGTTTCATTGATCATCAGGTCTGTTTCTTTGCCATTACCATGTTGTTTTTATTACAGTAGCTGTGTAGTATCATTTCAGGTTCGATGAATTTTTGGAATGTGTTCTCTAGTTCTGTGAAATATGCTGTTGGAACTTCAATCGGGATTGCTTTAAAGCCATATACCACTTTTGGAAGTATGGTCATTTTCACTATATTGATTCTTACTACCCAGTAGGAAGGGATGTCTTTCCATTTTCTAATGTCCTCTTCGATCTCCTTGAGTGTTGTAGTTTTCAAGCAGGCGCCGGAACCACTGAGCTATCCCTCCAGCCCACAGAGTAAAGGGCTTTTACTTCTTTCGTTAGATTGACTCCTAGGTATTTCATTTTCTTGGATGCTACTATGAAAGGAATTGTTTCCCGAATTTCTTTCTTAGGGCATCTGTTGTTTGTATATGAAAAGGCTATTGATTTGGGGGTATCCTTGTATCCAGCTACTCTACTGAATCAGGTTATTAACCAAAGAAGTCTTTTGGTGGAATTTTAGGGTACCAAAAAATAAAATTATAATAAAATAAGGGGGCAGGGCTGAGATGCAGCTCAGTAGTAGAGCGCTGGTCTACCGCCCCGAGGCCCTGGGTCCAATTCCCAGGGCTGCCAAAAGGTGCGTGCTGGGATGGGACCTGCACACAGGAAGACGGGAGGGCGGAGGTCACACTGTGAGCTAACGCCCCCTTTCCCGCTCAACCTCGCCCCACCCCCAGGCGAGGACTACACTGGACCCGGAGAGCAACCCCTTCCAGGGACCGGAAGTCCTGCGCGGACCGTCTGTGCGGCGGACTGAGAGAGCGAGAGTTCCGGCCTACAAGGTGATCCCCGCAGCCTCGGAAACCGGCTTCGGTCCTCACGCAGGAGCTGAGTGAGTGCGGGGCGCAGGGCCGTCCGGGGCGTGTTATCTGGCCGCCTGGAGGGCGCCGTCTCGCGAACTCCGCTCAGCTCCGCTCCCCGGAAGCCCTGCCGAGGCCCCCTCCCCCGCGCGACCCGGTTCCTCAGCGGCTCGCGCTGCCCGAGGGCGGCTTCTCCCGCCCGGCTCCCGGCCGCTCTCTCCTGAGGGCAGGCGAAGCCGCCGCCCTTGTGGTTGTCCTACCCTGACTTCTTTCTCTTCAGCGTTTCCACCGACGCAGCCCCGCGTTTCTAATACCAGAGGGACGAAACAACCCAGGTGGGAGTTAGGAAGGTTCTGGTCCCTACGGCCATTAACCAGCGGCGTGGCACTGGGGAATTCTTTCCGAGCCCCCTGGGTCGCAAGCCTCTGTTCTATAAAAGCCGGGGCCTGCGGTAACAGAGGTTCGTTCCAACGCTGACTGAAGTGGTTGCCCCAGTGTGTCTTGATTCTTCCTCAGTTATGTATCTGTGCTTTGCTTAATCTCCTGTGGGTCCCTTCTCCCCACTCCATTATTTGTCCCTTAACAAATCTGGTTTCGGACTCACTTAAAAATAATTTCCTAAGGAGTCCTATGCTCCCTGAGCATGCTTTTGCCTGGTGGATGAGGGGCACATACCTAAGTAAGATTTTTTGACGCACGCAGTTCTTGTGTTTAATGTAGGATTTTTTTAATAGTCAAATTCTTTTGGTCTCTAGTAAGTTTTAAAGTAAGGTGCTATGTTAAATACACATACAAAACCTCAGAATTAATCTATAAACAAGATAGTGACGTCAATACTTCAGTGGTTCTGGCGCCTGGTTTGTAAGGGACGTCAATACTTCAGTGGTTCTGGCGCCTGGTTTGTAAGGGATGAATTCGCAAGGCATATAAACCATCAATAAAAAACATGTGATACAGTTTAAAATGGCTAAGTACATACATTATTTTATTTCTTTTTAGAGTCTTACAGTAGAAATGACTGACTTTAAAACACTTAATTTTTTTTTAGAGGTCAGGAAAATGAGGTCCCCAGAAAAGAAGTTATTGCTCAATCAAGATAATAACCCCTGATAGTGTGTGTCCCAGCGGGTGTTCACCCAAGATTTCTTGTTGCCAGTCAGATACCTGCTTCAGGATGCCATGCTTTTTCCAGTTATCATTTCTTTTCTTGTTTAAAGAAACCACGCAATATATTAATTATGTCAGGACAAAAAAATACATTTTAAGAAGATTGGTTGAAATATAACATCTAATTTTTTTTTTTTGAGACAGTGTCTCACTTTGTAGTTCAGGCTGGCCCTGAGCTCACTGTGTAGCCCAGACAAGCCTCGAACTCAGTGATCCTCCTGCCTCTGCCTCCTGAGTGCTGGGATTATAGGCGGGAGCCATCATGCCCTGCACTGTGCTATGTGGTATTGATTGCTGGTGGGCGTTTCCACGCCCAGCATTGTACATGGTTATTGGGGATCGAACTCAGGACCTTGTACTTGCAAGGCAGGTGTCGGAACCACTGAGCTAAATCTCCAGTCCTTGAATGAAAAAATTTTTAAAACATATTATGGTTTCATTTTTGTGAGTAGAATAGGTATTAGCACAGAGAAAAGATAACACATTAAGTAGTTAAAAATGAGGTGCCCACTGCCTACCTGCTCATCTTCCTTCCTCCTTCTTCCTTCCTTTCTTAACACAGACCCTCATGCTGAGCTACACTCCCGGCAGAGGTTATTGCTGACTACTGAGTAAAAAGAAGTCTGTATTGAACAGTTTAATAGGCAATATCCACTACTTAAAACTTGATCTCCTTTAAAAGCAAAATGTTGGGCTGGGATTTAGCTCAGTGGCTCCAGTGTCGGCCTGGCAAACACAAGGTCCCAAGTTCGAAAACAAACAAAGGTTGAAGTGACTGTAATTTATGGAAATAATTGGGCATACTACTGCTTCAGTCACTGTATCTGACGTAATTGAGAATCTTTGTACTGGAAAACTTTAAAGACAAGGAACGTGTAGAATGGCCTTTGGCTTATTAAACTTTGCTTTGACAATATCAAGCTTAATGCCTGGGATATGGTACTTAACAAATACTTCCTCAGGAGAAAACATGAAAAGCAAAGCTATAGAAATGCCATCTTGAGAGCAGGTAGAGGACTCTGGCAGGGAAAGAACTAAGTTGCTAATGAATTCTGTCGTAGTTTTCTTAATAAACCCTTCTTCCATTCCAAGAATAATATTCAAAAGACAAAAATAAAAGCTTGGGAGCTGGGAGTAGAGTGACTATAAAAGTATAAGACATATACTGGTACAAATTCTCAATGTGGAGTGTGATCGTGATGTATATATAAAATGTACCAATAAAGAATTCAATTAATAAGGGCCGGAGGGTTAGCTCAGTGGTTCTGGCGCCTGCCTCGCAAGCTCAAGGACCTGAGTTCGATCCCCGGTAACCACATATAATACTGGGCGTGGAGACACGCCCACCAACAATCAACACTGCATACCACAATGCCAGATGTGGTGGCTCACGCCTGTCATCCCAGCACTCGGGAGGCAGAGACAGGAGGATTGCTGAGTTTGCGGCAGCTTGCCTGAGCACCATAGTGAGTTCAGGGCTAGCCTGAACTACAAAGCGAGACCCTGTCTCCAAAAAAAGCAAAAAAAAAAAAAGAATTCAATTAATAAAATATAAGTTATAGAGAGCAGAGGGCAGATAATGAGTCTGTTTATAGTATGTTATGAAATTATAAATTAAATTGGGGTAATGAGCCACTGAGTGGTATTTAGCAGGGATGGGATAAGTTCAAATTCATATTTTGGAAGACACACTAGGGCTTTAGTTGGTAATTCAAGAGAGAAAAAAGGAGCCATTCATAAAGTTGCATTCTTACTGTGTTTGAGTTCTCTCATCAAAGTAAGATGAACAATAATAATACCTATCATCTGCAGAGTGATTGATGCAGAATCCCATCGCTTTAACTGGACTGAGCTCTTCAGGGCAAGAACCCAGTTATACTCATTGCCTTGCTCTAGTACCTAGTACAACAGTTTGCATGTACTGTGGTAAATATTCAATTAATAGTTGGTAACTTGATCAAAATATTATTAAAAGTTTTTTTTTTGGTTGTTCCTAGGAGAAACATGAACCAGAAGCTGCTAAGGTTGGAAAACTTGCTACGATTTCACAGGATTTCTAGGCAACTACACAGCCTAGATCAGAGAAGAAGGTTAGCAGAGTGGAGGCCTGGGTTTCTGTCTGCTTCTCCAGCGTGGGCAGCTCAGCTGTATGCCTGGCCCTGGCAGACAGAAGTGCTCCTTGGGGCTGCTATATCTCAATATAGACTTCTAGTAACCAAGAAGGTAACTATAGGTTTCTGTCACTTCCTGTATTATTGGGTCTGATTTGAAAGTAAGTAGAAATCCATTTTGGGTGTTTTGTCCTTTATGGAATCTTTATTATTTAATGTTATATTCCAAGCAATAGATCTTTGTGAGGAAAGAACATTCTGTTAGTTGTTTAATAATAATGCTGATAAATTTGATTACTTGGAGATAAGTATAAAACAGTGTATTAAAGATATAGAAGTATTGTAACGATACTGTAGTTTTAGTTTAAGGCTTAACTACTTATGAGAATGTTTGTTGGTAGAACTAATAGCTATAACTGTAATAGGTATCCTAGAATAAATTGTTCCTTAAAGTTTTCTCTGCTTGTTTTTATTTTAATTTTTAATAGGAAAAAAGACCATGGAAACCTCAGTTATCTTCAACAAAATCGAAAAAAGAAGTAGAAGTATGGATTGGAATGACTGTTGAGGAATTGGCCAAAGCAATGGAAAAAGACATAGGTGAGCAGAGAAATTACAATATATATATATATAAGATATAGATATGTATATATTATAATATATTTATATATTGTAAAATATATAAAGTATATATATTTATATATTATAAAATATATATATATTTTTATTTGCAATGAGATTAAGACTTTGAGGGATGAAAACTACACCAGTACCTTAAGGAGTTGTTGTTACTCATTTTACTTTAAATCATAACAAATCCTAATAGTTTCTTGACTCTGCCAGAAGTAGTTATCTAAGATTTTGCTTTTGATAAAAGTGGAAAATTCTGGGGCCAGAGGGTTAGCTCAGTGGTTCCGGCACCTACCTCGCAAGCTCAAGGTCCTGAGTTTGATCCCTGGTAACCACATACGATGCTGGGCGTGGTCACTCACTCTCACCAGCAATCAATACCGCATACCACAGTGCTGGGCGTGGTGGCTCACGCCTGTAATCCCAGCACTCAGGAGGCAGAGGCAGGAGGATTGCTCAGTTTGAGGCTTTCCTGGGCTACATAGTGAGCTCAGGGCCAGCCTAAACCACAAAGTGAGACCCTGTCTCAAAAAAAAAAAAAAAAGTGGAAAATACTTTCTTATCTGAATTAAACTTTATTTCCTTCAGGTATCTTGTGGGCTGTTACAATAAATCCAAAGAATATTTCTGAGCTAAGAGGCATACTTATACTCTTACTTTCCTTTTCTTTGATATAATGATATAATTCCCTTTTGTTTGCGTGCATGCACGCGCACACGCATGTGTGTGTGTGTGTGTGTGTGTGTGTGTGTGAGTAGAAATGGGATAGGGCTGAGGATGGAACCCAGGGCCTTGTGCAGGCTAGACAAGTGCTCCCCACTAAGCTACATCCTTAGGGCTTTTTTATTCTTTTGAGAAAAGGTCTTACTAGGTTGTCCAGACTGGCCTTCAACTTTCAGTTCTTATTCCTCACCCTTCTGAGAAGCTGGGATCACATGTATGTGTTACTTTCTGTGTTGGGCTTCATTCATTCTGACAGTATTTGTAAAACTAGTAGAAAAATGTTTATAGTAATAATTACAATTTTGTGTGTGTGTGTGTGTAGTCCTGGCCAGTGAAGTCAGGACTTCTTACATGTGAGGCAAACACTTTTGCCACTGAGCTATATCCTTAGTCCACTAACTATAATATTTAATGATATTATTTTTAGATAATTATCATTTTTTAATTTGTACCATTGATGTTTATTGTCAAATTAGGATTGCTGGAACAACATTTGTGTTGTTTTTTTTGTTTTGTTTTGATTTGTTTTTTGCTTTTTGGAGACAGGGTCTCGCTTTATAGTTCAGGCTGGCCCTGAGCTCACTATGGTGCCCAGGCAAGCTGCTGCGAACTCAGCAATCCTCCTGTCTCTACAACATTTGTGTTTTTATTACAAACTGACATTAAAATTCAGTGTATGAAAACGTATTTCTGTTGCAAAATAAAGTAACTCAGATTTGTTGAGCTTTTAATGTACAAGCACTTGTGTGTACCTTTGTAATTCTCAAAGTGCCCTAGAAATAGATATCCCTACTTACTTATAGGTCAAGAAAAAGCATAGAGACGTTAGACAGTTGCCTACTATTTCACAGCAAGTGTGTCATGAGTATGGATTTGGACCTGGAGAGTGGGGCTCCAAAGCAGGCTGTCTTGTTCACTGACCAAATTATCTCACAAGAATTTTTTTTTCTCACTTACTGCAGAGCCCAAATTTAATATATTTTCTGACTGCAACTGTTAATGCTTTTTATGTATGTGTATTCTTTTTTTTTTTTGCTTTTTGAGACAGGGTCTCGCTTTGTAGTTCAGGCTGGCCCTTAGCTCACTGTGGTGCCCAGGCAAGCTGCCGCTAACTCAGCAATCCTCCTGTCTCTGCCTTCCCAGTGCTGGGATTACAGGCGTGAGCCACCACGTCCGGCATTGTGATATGCAGCGTTGATTGTTGGTGGGCATGTCTCCACGCCCAGCATTATTGGTGGTTACTGGGGATCAAACTCAGGACCTTGTGCTTGCGAGGCAGGCGCCGGAACCACTGAGTTCACCGTCCGGCCCTATGTATGTGTATTCTTACATAGAACAGAAAATTATCCACTGTCTTGCATTTTCATAATTTTTTAAAGCATTTCTTAGGTGGAAATTTATTTATTTTCTTTTTTGCAGTACCAGGGATTCAACCCTTAGTAATACCATAAATAAATAAATGAACAAACAAATAAATCCTCATTTTTCATGTATTTTTGTACTTACAAATTTGCAGTACTAGGGGTTAACCCAGGGCCTTCTCATTGAGCTACACGACATTTCAAATTTTTTGTTTTGAGGTAGGGTCTCTCTGAGTTTCTAAACTGCCTAGGATGGGCTCAAACTTGGAACCTTCCTGCTTTAGCCTCCCAAAATGCTGAAATTACACGTTTGTACCACATACCCGACTTCAACAATTTGGTGGGGGTTTTTTTGGTTTTTTTTTTGAGACCGGGTCTGGCTTTGTAGTTCAGGCTGGCCCTGAGCTCACTATGTAGCCCAGGCAAACCTCGAACTCAGCAATCTTCTTGCCTCTGCCTCCCAAGTGCTGGGACTAGAGGCGTGAGCCACACGCCTGGCAACAATTAGTATTTTTAAAGCATATTTAGATAGAAATACATAACACAAGAATATATATTCATCAGTTGATGAAATGTTATGATTAGAGTCTTGAGGAAACTTAACCCTGTATTCTCTGCAGGCTTACAGAGAAATAGACTGTGATTACCTATAAATACAAAAAAATGTATATAGTATGTAATTTCATGTTTTGTTAATGGTTCAGTTGGTTCAGAAGGTGTATAAATATTCAAATATTTCACATATACAGAAATGTCAGTAGCACATCATTTTTTTTTTTTTTTTGCTTTTTGGAGACAGGGTCTTGCATTGTAGTTCAGGATGGCCCTGAGCTCACTATGGTGCCCAGGCAAGCCGCCGCGAACTCAGCAATCCTCCTGTCTCTGCCTCCCGAGTGCTGGGATTACAGGTGTGAGCCACCACGTCCAGCATTGTGGTATGTGGTGTTGATTGCTGGTGGGCGTGTCTCCACGCCCAGCATTATATGTGGTTACTGGGGATCAAACTCAGGTCCTTGCACTTGCGAGGCAGGCACCGGAACCACTGAGCTAACCCTCCGGCCCTAGCACATCATATTTTAAGGAATTGAAAGTTTCTCAGTTTCTTTGATCTGTCAACATTTGAGAAACAGTTTATTCATGTACATACCCCATTCAGAGTACTGTAACTTCTGTTAATACAGGTCATTTTTTTTTAACATTTAATTCATGATCCTACAAAGTTTTGTTTCATTCCAACCAGATTGTGTATATGAAGCTTTACTGAACACTGCTGTTGACGTAGATTCTCTAGAAGCGGACTCACATTTAGATGAAGTCTGGATCAAAGAAGTGATAAAGAAAGTAGGGATGAAGCTAAAGTGGACCAAACTAAAACAAGACAAAGTCAGAGAAAACAGAGATGCTGTGAGAAGGTAAAACTCAACTATATTCTAGAGGGAGGAGACCACAGAATTTAAATCATACTTGTTAATGTGATGATTGCCTTAAAATTTATTTTATTTTGTTATTACTTTTTTTTTTTTTTCCTTTTTGAGACAGGGTCTCGCTTTGTAGTTCAGGCTGGCCGTGAACTCACTATGTAGCCCAGGCAAGCCTCGAGCTGAGCAATCCTCCTGCCTCTGCCTCCCAAGTGCTGGGATGACAGGTGTGAGCCACCACGCCCAGCACTGTGATATGTGGTGCTGATTGCTGGTGGGCGCATCGCACCCGGTATTGTTGTATGTGGTTACCAGGATCGAACCAGGGACCTTGTGCTTGCTGGCAGGCACCGGAACCACTGAGCTAAATCTCCAACCCTTGTTATTACTTTTCTATTGGTACTGGGGATTGAAAAATTTATTTTTTAATTAAAATGATTTGTGAGTATAGAGTAAACTTTTCTTCAAAGCACTTCAAGTAAAGAAAGTATATTCAGGTTGTTTTAAAACTAGGGTTAGTTTTTATTTACATTGAGTGTATATTTTAGTCTGAATTTTAAAATTTGATTCAATTTTCCCCAATGCTATGAAGATATCAACCATAAATAGGGAGTTATTAAATCTAGTGGGGTTTTTTTGGTACTGGGAATTGAACTTGTGATCTTGTGCTTTTAAGGCAGGTGTTGGAGCCACTGAGCTAAATCCCTAAGCCTAAATCTTATGTTTTAAGGCACTATATGTAGAGAAGGGGGAAGTAGTTATATGTAATCCAACTTGAACATTGGGTTTTACTGTTAATGGTAGTTTACAGAAATAACTACAAACCAATTCACAAGTTATAAAGTGTTTCTCATATTTAAGAAATGAAACTCCTTTGCTGTTAATTGTAGGCCACAGGCAGATCCAGCTTTATTAACCCCAAGGTCCCCAGTTGTTACTATAATGGGCCATGTTGATCATGGGAAAACGACGTTACTTGACAAACTACGAAAAACTCAAGTGGCAGCAATGGAAGCTGGAGGCATCACTCAGCACATTGGTGCCTTTCTTGGTATGGACATAAATTACCTTACAATGTGCTTGGGACCCCACTTACTTTTTAAGCAAATGTCATGGTAAGACATATATACATTCAAAGTAAAAGGGAAGGCTAAAGCTTAAGGCCATTGAAAATGATAAAATGTAGAGCAGCTGGTTAAGTCATTTTGTGCATTCTATAAAAAAAATCATGTCACTTCTTAGTTTGATTTAGTGAGACTAAATTTTTCATTTAATGTGATACAACATCAAGTGCTAGGTTGTGATAATGTTGCTGTAAATAACTTAAAAAATTGTCATTTACCAAGCACTTAATGTGTCCAGCACTTTGCTAAGGATCTTATTTGCTTCATCTTTTTATTTTTGTAGTAACATTGTGAGGTAGGTATTGATATTACCATTTACAGACAAGAAGGTGAAGGTTTCAGTGCTGGGTGGTGGCTCACGCCTGTAATCCCAGCTCTTGGGAGACAGAGACAGGAGGATTGCTGAGTTCAAGGCTTGCCTGGGCTACATAGTGAGCTCAGGGCCAGCCTGAACTACAAAGCGAGACCCTGTCTCAAAAAAAAAAAAGAAGGTGAAGGTTTCTTCAGGTTAAGTAACTTGCCTGAAGTATGTAATAAAATGGCAAAGTCAGTATTTAAACCTACAGTTATTGGAGTCACGTGCTGAGCTGCTAACTGCACACTACATTGCCTTTCTGGCCCTGGGCAGTTTCAGCTGTGATTTTTTTTTTTTCCAGCTGTGATTTGCTAATTGTAGGGATATATGCCTATATAGCTATTGATTTCATCTGTTACCTCCAGATTGAATATCAGTTGATACATTTATGACAATGACTATATTCTAGAGATTTAAAGAGTTTTAGTTTGAAATTATTGCATGAAAAGAAAACCCTGAAGGTCTCCTTGTTATTTTATAAGTATTCATTATAAATTTCAATCTGTGTTGTTCTAAGGTACTGGCAATGCAATTATTTTAAAGAATTATGTTGGATGATGCCATGTGAATTGTTTCATGTTAAAGACTTACACATTTCAGCCCTTGTTATTCTTGGATTTGTTTCCACAGTCTCGCTCCCTTCTGGGGAAAAGATAACCTTTCTTGACACCCCAGGACATGCTGCCTTCTCAGCAATGAGAGCCAGAGGGGCTCAGGTCACTGACATTGTCATGCTGGTCGTAGCTGCAGACGATGGGGTTATGAAACAAACTGTAGAATCTATCCAGCATGCCAGAGATGCTCAAGGTACTGTGTAGCTGAATACAGGTGTCAGGAAGGAAGTTGCTTCTCAAAACTTTTTTTTTTTTTGAGACAGGGTCTCGCTTTGTAGTTTAGGCTGGCCCTGAGCTCACTATGTAGCCCAGGCAAGCCTCGAATTTAGCAATCCTGTCTCTGCCTCCTGAGTGCTGGGATTACAGGCATGAGCCACCACACCCAGCACTGTGGTATATGGTATTGATGGCTGGTGGGCGTGAGTCTTCATGCCCAGCATTGTATGTGGTTACCGGGGATCGAACTCAGGACCATGCGCTTGCTAGGCAGGTACTGGAACCACTGAGCTAAATCTCCGGCCTCTTAAAACTCTTTTTTAAGGATTGATTATATAAAGCTGTAATTTGGGAGCCACTTATTTGTAGCTCATTCACTCTTCACAACAGTCCTAGGACTGACTCTCAAAGCAGATAATCTTCAAAGATAGTTAAATTGTTTCTTCACAGATGTGTAACTGAAAGGAGGAATGTAGCAGGACTCAACTTTGGGCTTGTACTGACACATACAATCTTTCTTCTACTATTACTTTTTTTAAACAAAATGTTTATTGGTCCTTTTTAGATATACATAACGATAACACTCATCATAGAGACTTTGTATATGATATATTCTGTCTCTTCTTGTATTCCATTCTCCCTCCCCTCAATCCCCCCTTCCCACACTACATAAAAAAGCTTTATTTCCATTTCTTACTACTATTTTTACCTTTTTTTCTTGTCCCTTATTTCCTTTCAGCCTCCTGCTCCCTGTTCTTCCCATTTGAACATTTTCTTCTCATTTCCCAATATCTGCTATACCTTTTTTTTTTTTTTTTTTTTGGTAAAGGTATCCCATTGAAGATCTCATATATTCTTTTGTTTTTTTGAGACAGGGTCTTGCTGTGTAGTTCATGCTGGTCCTGAACTCACTATGTAATCTAGGCTCGCCTCAAACTCACATCACTGTTACTGCCTCAGCCTCACAAATGCTAGAATTACAGGTGTGTGGCACTATATCTGGTATATCTGGCTGTTATACATTTTATACTATAACTTTTTTTAAAAAGGTGGGTTTTATTGTGTGTGTGTTTTTTTTTTTTTTTTTTTTTTGAGACAGGGTCTCGCTTTGTAGTTCAGGCTGGCCCTGAGCTCACTATGGTGCCCAGGCAAGCTGCCGCGAACTCAGCAATCCTCCTGTCTCTGCCTCCCGAGTGCTGGGATTACAGGCATGAGCCACCATGTCCAGCATTGTGGTATGCGGTGTTGATTGTTGGTGGGAGTGTCTCCACACCCAGCATTATATGTGGTTACTGGGGGTCGAACTCAGGACCTTGCGCTTGCGAGGCAGGTGCCAGAACCACTGAGCTAACCCTCCGGCCCTGTGTGTTTTTTTTTGTATTAAGACAGGGTCTTGCTTTGTAGTTCAGGGTGGTCCAGAGCTCAGTGTGTAGCCCAAACAATCCTCAAACTCAGCAGTCCTCCTGCCTCTGCCTCCCGAGTGCTGGGATTATAGGTGTGAGCTACCACTCCGGCTTTGTGGTATTTAGGCATACATTTTTTTTATTTTTTTGAGATGGGGGTCTGGCTTTGTAGTTCAGGTTGGCCCCAAGCTCATTATGTACCCCAGGCAAACCTCCAATTCAGCAGTCCTCCTGCCTGTGCCTCCTGAGTGCTGGGATTTCAGGTGTGAGTCACCAGGCCTGGCCTGACATTGTGGTATGTGGTACTGATTGCTGGTGGGCGTGAGTCACTACACCCAGTATTGTTGTATGTGGTTACTGGGAATGAACCAGGGACCCGTTTGTGCTAGGGAGGTGCTGGAACCACTGAGCTAAATCTCCAGCCCTAAAAAAAGATTTTTATCTTGGAAAATTTAAAGAGATGGAAAATTAGAATAGAATAACAAACTCCTATCTTCTCATTACCTAAATTCATTTGGAGTTTTGTTCTGGTGATACTACTATTATTCTCTGTTCATTTATCTGGGATTCTTCTCTAAGGACAAACTTTTTGGGGGAGGTTTGAGACAGTCTCCCTATGCAGTTCAGGCTGGTCTTGAACTCACTGCATTGGCAGGTGATCCTCCTGCCACAGCCACCTATGTGCTAGGGGTTATAGGTGTGTGCCACCATGCCTACCTTAAAGAGAAACTGTTCTTCCATCTGCTTAAAATAAGTTATTTGGGTCAAAGCTATAAAGTTGAAACTTTTGGAAAATCCCTTGGGTGGCTTCTCCTTTATCTTTTCATTCAAAAATTATAATAAATATCCCACACACATTCCATGGATTTATTCTTATTCTGGTGTATTACACTTGTCCCCACCAAATAAATGTACCTGTTGGAATGTCTTATCCCCTTCCTGGGTTGTGAAGGAAGAAAAAAGGCAGATGAAGATGGATCATGTGCAGGCTTTTCATCTCACAACCTAAAAACAGACTTCAGTAGCTAGGCTTCTGTCCAGTTACATAGTTACATAGCTAATTTGTAACCTTTTAAAATTTAGGATCTGGATCTTCTACCTTCCAGTATTATTTTCTTTCCTTTTAATCTTTCAAAACTGTCTTTGTATATTGTACTATGCTCTTAATGATTCTAGGCAGTACATGGCAAAAAGAAGAAAGAGATAAGTTTATCATGGATCCTTAGCCAGTTACTTGGTTGAGATGGGATAAATGAATTACATCATGCTTTCTACATCTTCTCTTTAGGTCTTTGTTAATTTCAAGCTCATCAATATGGAATACATTTTTTGATAGTAGGATATAGATTGAAAATTTTTTTTGTCTTGTTCAGTTTCTTTGAGAAAATTGCTGATTAGTGATACTCAACTAGAATTACCTTCTAGAATCTTGTGGTACTTCAGATGAGAGGATATGTTTAGTAATACACATATTTTAAGAATTTCTGGTTCATTTAGTAAGTATATATTTACTTAACTATGCTGGTCACTGAGCTTGATGTGTGAATAGAGTTGCTATTAATCCTAAAAGTGCAATAATGGTATTCCCACACATTGGCAAATGATCTGGTGGCACTGAATTAGGATCTTCTTTTAATGTCTTTTTCCTTGAGATTATCACTAGTATATTACTAGTCTCACTTTTAGTTTTAAGGATAGGCTTCTCTACCTAAAATACTGTTTTTTATAGTCATGTCATATATCTGTCCTTAACTCAGAATCTTCTTATAATTACAATGCTGTTATCTTATGTCTAGATTCCTTCTTTATATGTAAAGAGCAGAGTGGGGTGGTATGCATCTACACAGGGCTTTTTTAAATCTTTTGTTAAATAAATGTATTCACTGAATAAAATCCAGGGGGCCTGGTTTGAAGGTGCTCTCATTTGCACTCTTAACTTTGTCCCTTTCAGTTCCAGTTGTTCTTGCGATAAACAAATGTGACAAACCAGAGGCTGATCCTGAAAAAGTAAAAAAAGAGCTGCTGGCTTATGATGTGGTGTGTGAAGATTATGGAGGTGATGTTCAAGCAGTGCATATTTCTGCACTTACGGTAAATATGGGTATCTCAGGGTCAGAAATGCTCAGATGCAAATTCTGGCCTGATTTATTTTTATTTTTCTGTTACTGGGGATCAAACTGAGGACATTGGCACTTGCAAGCAGACATAGTACCACTCAGATAAAACCCCAGACCCCTTCATACATTTTTAAATACATAATTTATGTTATTGGGGGAAAAAGTCCTTTGTGTACCAGAGAAAGCTGGTAGTATTATTTTGTATGGCCCATTAGGAATTATGCTCATAGATGTCAGTTAGCAGTCAAGAGTGGTATAATTTATTTGTGGGAAGTTGATTCTAATCCTAATGCTTTTTCAATTACGAGATACTTAGGACAAAGGGAATAAATGGTAAATGATGTGGGGATATGGTAACAGGCTTTTTGAAGCAGAAATGGAACTCAGGTGGTGGTAAAAAGTGCTTGTATTTTCATGCTTTTAATTTTCCTAAATTTGCTACCTCTCACATGTTTAGAAATTATGTTTGTATTCATAGTAAAACTATTCTTTTCCTCTAAAATTCATTAAATGGAATTTATTTTACCTCTGTAGTCTATATCACTTGTAACTGTTCTCTGAAAGTCAAATGGCAAACTTACTACCCTAAGATTAAAAACATGTTAGCTGGGCATGATACCTCATGCCTATAATCCCAGCACTCAGGAGGCAGAGGCAGGAAAATTGCTCTGAGTTCAAGGTCTGCCTGGGCTACATAGTGAGCTCAGGGCCAGCCTGAACTACACAGCAAGACCCTGTTTGAAAAAAAATCTAAAAACAAACAAACAACAAGAATACATTGTTTAGGTACTATCAGAGGACTGGAAGACACAGAGGTGTTAAGGCATCCCAGAGGTGATTCCTAAAGAACAGTGAGAAGTGAGCGGTTGGCAGGGAAGTAAGATGAAGTCTTCTTTTCCAAGATATTAAACACAACAAAGAAAGTGCAAAGAAACAACAGCTCTGTTTTTCTGTTTGTTTCTTTGTTATTCTTTTTTTTGAGACAATATTTTGCTTTGTTACCCAGGCTGGGTTTGAATTTACAATCCTCCTACTTTAGCCTCCCAAGTAGCTGGATTATGTGTGTGGACCACTGTGGAAGGCCCCAGGTCTGCTTTTTTTAAACAGCATTTTAGTTTAGTTTAGTTTAGTTTTGGTTTTTTTGAGACAGGGTCTCGCTTTGTAGTTCAGGCTGGCCCTAAGCTCACTGTGTACCCCAAGTAAACCTAGAACTCAGCAATCCTCTTGCCTCTGCCTCCCGAGTACTAGGATGACAGGCATGAGCCACTACGCCCAGCACTGTGGTGGTATATGGTACTGATTGATTGCTGGTGGGCATGGATCACCACGCCCAGTATTGTGGTATGGGGTTACTGGGGATTGAACCAGGGACCTTGCATTTGCTAGGCAGGTGCTGGAACCACTGAGCTAAATCTCTGGCCCTTAAACAGCATTTTATACAA
The DNA here is from genome assembly GCA_004025085.1 of Thryonomys swinderianus. Classification (NCBI taxonomy): domain Eukaryota; kingdom Metazoa; phylum Chordata; class Mammalia; order Rodentia; family Thryonomyidae; genus Thryonomys; species Thryonomys swinderianus. The sequence continues at coordinate 37,213 of PVIC010008213.1, forward strand.
TTAAAATAAATGTTAGAAATAAGTGGATGAGAAAGCAAAGTATTTATATTTAGTTTTTTGGGTATAACCCCACCCCTGATTGTTGTCTGTTGTCTGTAATTAGGCACAGTCTCATAGTTTACATGGGGGATGGACAAATCTCTTGCTTATCAGTTCTACTTCCCTCATGATTCATTAGCTCTGTTATCGTGGAGCCCTAGGAAGCTTAGTAAACATATATCATTAAAGGTGAAAGAATAATTGGGGCTGAGGATTAGCTCAGTGGTTCTGGCACCTGCCTCGCAAGCACAAGGTCCTGAGTTCAATCCCCGTAACCACATACAATGCTGGGCATGGAGACTCATGCCCACCACCAATCAATACCACATACCACAGTGCCAGGCATGGTGGCTCACACCTATAATTCCAGCACTCAGGAGGCAGAGACAGGAGGATTGCTGAGTTCGCGGCGGCTTGCCTGGGCACCATAGTGAGCTGAGGGCCAGCCTGAACTACAAAGCGAGACCCTGTCTCAAAAAAAAAAAAAAGAAAAAAGTAAAAGAATAATGAAATCTTGCCTCTTCATTTCATAGACATGTAAAGGACATTTGTGGAAGTTCATTTTCAAGGCCGCATAGCTGGTGGTTAAGGAGCAGGGCTTAAGAATCTGGGTTTAGTTAGTGCTTTTTCTCCTCATTTAATAATTCTGAGTAATGCTTGATACTTTATAAGATTTGGGTTTTTTTTTTTCGCTTTTGACAGTCTTGCTGTGTAGCCTAGGCTGGTGTTGAACTTGCAGAATCTGCTTGCTTCACCCTCCTGAGCACTGGTATTATAGGCATGTACTACTATGACTGGCCTTTACAAGATTCTTGAGTAGATCAAATATGATAGATGTGAGGGTTTATTTAACTGATAAAAATTGATATGTCAAGTCACATAATTAAAGTTAGGAAAAACCCACAGTCGTATAGGCACATGGAACAGAAAGAAAATTAATAAATCATGTTTGTGAAATGATATTAACAAATATCAGTGGCCAACATATTTTAAAAATACTCACAATTTCTTAAAAGATCTGTCACTGGCTTAGGGTTTCTTCCTGATCCTTTTTTTTTTTTTTTGGCTTGGTTTTTTTTTTGTTGTTTTGAGACAGGCTCTCCCTTTGTAGTTCAGGCGGGTGCTGAGCTTATTATGTAGCCCAGCCCAGCCTTGAACTCCCAGCAATCCTCTTGCCTCTGCCTCCTGAGTGCTGGGATTACAGGTGTGAGCTACCATGCCCAGCATTGTGGTATGTGGTTACTGGGGATCAAACTCAAGACCTTGTGCTTGCCATGCAGAGGCCAGAACCACTGAGCAAAATCCCCACTTCTTGGCTTGATATTTTGAGACAAGGTGTTGCTATGTAGTTCAAGTGGGCTGTGAACTCACTATGTCGACCAGGCTGGCATTAAATTTGCAGTGATCCTGGGATTACAAGTATGCGCCACCACACCTGGCTCTCTTCCTTTTTTAATTTTTGATTTTTTCTTCTTTTTTTAATTGGGTAATCATACTATTAATGCTTAAAGAGATAAGTATAACTGTCACAGATTACTTGGCTTTTTGACTTTGGTATTTACATTTACTGATAAAACTAATATTAATATTTGTTGTTGAAGGGTGAGAATCTGATGGCTTTGGCAGAAGCAACAATTGCTCTTGCAGAAGTTTTGGAACTGAAAGCAGACCCCAGTGGTCCAGTGGAAGGAACAGTAATAGAGTCTTTCACAGACAAAGGAAGAGGGTAGGACCATGCTAAAATTCTTCTTTTTAATGTTGTTTCATGACTTTTGTGACTTGATTATATAGCAGTAGACAGTGGACCATTAAGTTATGACTTGCCTGATAAACAAATAACTTGTGTCAATTAGGTTAATGGAAGATTCATCTGCTTCTTGTTATCTATTGTGTGAAACCAGGTAAGCACCCAGATCTCAGCTGTAGTGACTTAGAACCAACCAGAGTTAAACCTGCCCTTGAAAACTGAGTTTGTAAGTCAGGGGTACATGATATCATTAACAACATAGTCTATTATTTTTATTACATATATTATTTTCATTGCATGTTGTTATCTCATGAACAATATATTTTGAAAAGATTTTCTTATACTAGCATACAGAACACAAAAATGAAGTTATAAGTAGACTTTGGCAACTGTCTGGATATATCCTATCATACTTATGATGTAGTTTGTTGTTTTTTCTCTCACTGACTTAATTGTTAGAGCCTCATGGACTAAGAGAAATAGGGGGAAATAATTGTTACATTTTAAAGTCTCTAAAAGATTTATGACTTTGCCCACTAATTTCATATATTCCTATATAAATATATCCCTTCCTAAGTTTTTGAAATGGTATTCTCTTCTTGAATTTTCCTGTTAGCAAGAGAGGTTTCTCATTGCTTTATACACTGTAATAACAACTGCAAACAGTTACTTAGCTGACTTAGTAGGTCAGAAAGTAAATTAGAATTTTGTCTGAATACACCATCCCTAACCCTAACCTTGCAAGGATTCTTTTGCTCTCCCTGCTGCTCATCTTTTTTTCTCAGTAATGGGAATTATACATACCTAGGATTTCATATATGGTAAGAAGTACTCTATCAGGCTGGGGATTTAGCTCAGTGGTTCTGGCATCTGCCTGACAAGTCCAAGGTCCCAAGTTCAATTCCTGGTAAGCATACACCACAGTGCCGGCTGTGGTGGCTCACGCCTAGAATCCCAGCACTCAGGAGGCAGAGGCAGGAGGATTGCTGTAAGTTCAAGGCTAGCCTGGGCTATGTAGTGAGTTTGGGGTCAGCCTGAACTACAAAGCAAGACCCTGTCTCAAAAACTAAAAAAAAAAAAAAAAAAAAAAAGTACTCTCAATGAACTACATCCCCAGACCTTTTAAAAATATATCTTGAGCCAGGCATGGTGCTCCACAGCTGTAATACCAGCGCTTAGGAGGATGAGGCAGGAGGATTGCTAAGAGTTAGAGGCTTGCCTGGACTCCATAGTGAGCTCGAGGTCAGCCTGAACTACAGATCAAGACCCCATGTCAAAAAAACAAAAATACCAAAAACATTATCTCTTTAAATTGCCTAGGCTGGCCTCTCACTTCCCAAATAACTGGAATTGTTGATCTGCACCACCGTGCTTAGCTGGTGTTAACCATATTTAAGTGTAATGTTTAGAGGTGGTAAGCATTATACCCACATGAATATACAGTAGCTTGCTAGAACTTCACTTTGCAGACCTGGTCATATTCCTATTGAAGACTAACCCTTAAACCTCCATTCATCTGTTGATGAACATTTGGGTTGCTTCTACTGTGACAGTTGTGAAGAAATTATGTTTTATTTTGTTTTGTTTTGTTTGTGGTGCTGGGATCAAACCCAGTGCCTCATATGTGGTAGCCAGATCTCTGTCTCTGAGCTATACCTCCAGTCCCATAAATATTTTATAGTATCAAAAACTGAGAAATTAAGAAGAGAATTAACTCTGTGGACACCTAGGTTTATATATATATTTTAAACTTCATAAAGATATCTTTGTTCTAGTTAAATAAAGTACAATTACTGTGTATCTTGCAACATTAAGAATAATATACTTTTATATTCAATTTAGCCCTGTTACGACAGCTATAATTCAAAGAGGAACTTTGAAAAAAGGCTCAGTTCTGGTTGCTGGAAAGAGTTGGGCAAAAGTACGCCTAATGTTTGATGAAAATGGAAAAACAATCAATGAGGCCTATCCCAGCATGCCTGTGGGAATTACAGGCTGGAGAGACCTTCCTTCTGCAGGAGATGAAATTCTTGAAGTAGAATCTGAGGTATATTATATTTAATTCCTATACTTTAGATATGTGTTTAAATGTCTTTAGTGTGTGTCAAATAAGTATGTTAGTATTAATGAATAATTCTAATTTATAAGGGGCCATGAAGTGGCCAGTTGTGCCATTTAGAATTTGACTACAGAATTTTTTAAATTTCTGAGATAAAAATTTTTTTTTTTGAGACAGGATCTCGCTTTATAGTTCAGGCTGGCCCTGAGCTCATTATGTAGCCCAGGCAAGCCTCAAACTCGGCAGTCCTGCTGCCTCTGCCTCCTGAGTGCTGGGATGACAGCCGTGAGCCACCATGCCCGGCCCTGTGGTATATGGTGCTGATTGCTGGTGGGTTAAGTCACTACACCTGGTGTGGGATCCAGGGGAAGCGAACATAACTAGGACCTTTGGATTTAGGTTCTAGTCTCCTGTGAGTTGATGGCACACAGCGAAATAATATGAGGCTTAGAGAAACTGAGCTTGGGCTTGATCCATGCTATTCTGGGTAGCAAAAGACCCCAGGCCCACAACTTTCATTCAGCACCTCTCTAATAACAAAAATGTAACAGATTCAGAAGGTAGGGTAAACACCGGAAATGGAGCAGTCCCACCTTGAAGCATCACAGCATGTGGAAGACCAAAGTCCTTGTTCTCCAAGGTGAAGGTGAATTGAGTGCAAAGTCTAGGCAGCCAGGAAGGGCGTTCCAATTATTCCTCCCAAACAGGATTCTTTTGCAACATAGTTAAGTCCAAAGTCTGTCTGCAGGAAGTCCTGGTCAATTTTGACCTTCCAATTATTTCTCCCAAATAGGATTGTTCCCAACAGCTGGGTATTGTATGTGGTTACCGGGATCCAACCAGGGATCTTATGTGTGCTAGGCAGGTGCTGGCACCACTGAGCTAAATCTCTGGCCTGTGAGATAAAATTTTAAAGTTAAGTCATTTCAATTTTAAGTTTCTTTATATATGTAGTGGTTTCTTATGTGACTCAAACTAATTTTATAATGGAGGAAAACACAAAGCTTTTAGTACTGTAGGTACTTTGTCTTTCATTAAATAATTCTCCCTCTTCCCCCATTAAAGTCAAGGGCACGGGAGGTCATTGACTGGAGGAAGTTTGAACAAGAGCAGGAGAAAAATAAAGATGACCTGAAAATAATAGAAGAAAAGCGAAAGGAACACCAAGAAGCACATCGGAAAGCCCAAGAAAAGTATGCCACTTTGCACTGGAAGGAGAAATCACTTATGAAGTACTTAGGAAGAAAAGAACAAAAACCCTTAAGGCCAAAAGAAAATGTAGAACAAGATTCAAATGTACTTTCTGTAATTATTAAAGGTAATTTGATAAGGTTTTTTTTTTTTTGAGACAGGGTCTCGCTTTGTAGTTCAGGCTGGCCCTGAGCTCACTATGGTGCCCAGGCAAGCCGCCGCGAACTCAGCAATCCTCCTGTCTCTACCTCCCAAGTGCTAGGATTACAGGCATGAGCCACTACACCCGGCATTGTGGTATGCAGTGTTGATTGTTGGTGGGCGTGAGTCTCCTTGCCCAGCATTATATGTGGTTACCGGGGATCAAACTTAGGACCTTGCACTTGCGAGGCAGGCACCGGAATCACTGAGCTAACCCTCCAGCCCTGATAAGGTTTTTTTTTTTTTTGTGGTTCTGGGGATGGAGTGCAAGGGACTCATGCATGGTAGGGACACCTGCAACTGAAGTACATACCCACTCCTTATTATATTTTTATTTTGAGACAGACTCTAATGCCAAATTGCTCAGTCTGGCTTTGAGCTTGTGATCCTCCTCCCTTAGCCTCTTATGTAGCTGGGATTATAGATATTACCACTATGTCCTGCGTAGCTACCTTTTTGAATGCATGTATTTATTCTCACAATTAGAATTTACATGAAAATTTCAGTATTTTGAGGCACATTTTCCAGAATAAGTATATTTCTTGATGATTTTGTATAAATGTACTTTTTGCAATATAATTTATAATGCTAAGCTTAAGTAAAACTGGTTATGGTAGTAAATGCCATACATACCTTAATTTTTTTGTCTTTATTTTTTGAAACAGTCTTACACTGTAGTTCTGGCTGGCTTTGAACTCACTGTAAATTCCTGGCTTGGGTTGAACTTGCCATAATCCTACCTCGGCCTCCCAAATGCTGAGATGATAGCCAGACACCAGCACACTCAGCTGCATGTCTGTTTTTTGAAACAGGGTCTCTCTTTGTAGTTGAGGCTGGGCCTGAGCTCACTATGTAGCCCAGGCAAGCCTCAAACTCAGTAATCCTCCTGCCTCTGCCTCCTGAGTCCTGGAATTACAGGCGTGAACCACCACACCAGGCACTGTGGTATGTGGTACTGATTGCTGGTGGGCATGAGTCACCGTGCCTGTAATTGTTGTTTGTGGTTACCGAGGATCAAATTCAGGACCTTGTGCTTGCTAGGCTGGCACTGGAACCAGAGATAAATCTCTGACCCTGCATATTTTAACTTTAAATAGATCATTGTCATTTTATTTTTGGTTTATTTAGGTGATGTTGATGGATCTGTTGAGGCCATTTTGAACATAATGGATACCTATGATGCTTCACACGAGTGTGAACTAGAATTAGTACATTTTGGAGTAGGTGATATTAGTGAAAATGATGTCAACTTTGCTGAAACATTTCATGGTAAGAATTCAGTTTCCTATGTGTTTCACTGTGCTCACTGGGTTGCGTTGTGAACTCTTTATCTTTTTTTTTTTTGAGACAGAGTCTCGCTTTTACAGTTCAGGCTGGCTCTGAGCTTTCTATGTAGCCCAGGCAAGCCTAGAACTCAGCAATCCTATCTCTGCCTCCCGAGTGCTAGGATTACAGGCGTGAGCCACCATGCCCGGCACTGTGGTATATGGTATTGATTGCTGGTGGGCATGAGTCTCCACCAGCATAGTGGGCTACATAGTGAGCTCAGGGCCAGCCTGAACTACAAAGTGAGACCCTGTCTCAAAAAAAAAAAGAAAAAAGAAAAAAATAAAAATAAAAATTTCTGCTCTAGTCATTTTTTATTTTCTTTGCATAAAAATCAAATCTTTGTTTAGTGTACTGCCTTGTATTTTACAGAACACTGGAAGAAACACTAGGTAAGGAACTAGTGTTTCTTAAATTAATAAGATTTTTAAATCAAATTTTCCTTATTAAATAAGATATAATTTATAAAATTCTTTCAGTAATTTGAATTTATCAGTTTTCACTAGAAAAAATAGCATTTCTAATTTCCCCAGTGACTATTAATTTGCATAGAAGAAAATAAAACAATTTAGATTTCTGTTTGAAAGACAAATGATTTACATTTGTGATGCTTCATTGACTATTTCTGCTTGCCAGGTATTATATATGGTTTTAATGTGAATGCAAGCAATGTCATTCAGCAGTCAGCTGCAAAAAAAGGAGTAAAACTTAAACTTCACAACATTATTTACCGTCTTATTGAAGATTTGCAGGGAGAACTGAGCAACAGAATGCCCTACATTGTGGAAGAACACCCAGTAGGTGAGTGTTTAAAACATATTCCCAGTTCTGTAAATAGCATTGAGAGTGTAGTTAAGGGAAATATATTCATTATTCTAGTGCAATCTTTTAATCCAGAAAAATAGACTACCATGAAAATATATGTTAACTTCATGTGTACTATAAACATTGTCTGTACATGTGCTCTATACATTGTCTGTTTAAGCCCTGGGGATACAAAGGCAAAGTAAGCAAGAACTTGTCTTCAATCTTTGACATGAACAACTAATGGCAGTGGTAACACAAATTGAACCGGGACGGGAGGCACAAAGATTTAGTGTCATGAAGGAGCCATTGATTTTGTTCTGGAATTGGCAAAGAAATACACCTTGAGAAGAGTATTTACTTTACATTGAATAGTAAATATTTTAAAATAGTCTTGTATAAAATTTGGCCAGATCAGAGTTACAAGATATTGTGCCCATTTGCTTCTAAATATGTACATTTACTAAGCACAGGATGTGCTCTTAATAAAACTACAAAGTAGTGATCAAAGTAACAATTATGCAGTATTATTATCTGATCATCCATGTTCAAACTTTATTGTCCACAATGCACTTTTTTCCCTAAAATATCCTATGTTGTATTTAGTTGTCATCTTTTTAGTTTGGTGTTTTTTGTTTTTAGTTTTTTTGAGACAATATTGCTTTGTAGTTCAGGCTGACCCTGAAGTCGTGATGTAGCCCAGGCTAGCCTTGAACTCAGGGCAGTCCTCTCTCTGCCACCTGATTGCTGGGATTACAGGTAGAGCCACCACAACATGATTTTTAGTCTTTTTTGTAAATTTGAAATTTTTTTTTGTACTGGGGATTGAACACAGGACCTCTGCTTGCTTGGCAGGTGCTATGTCAATGACCTAAATTCTTAGTCCCTAAGCTTGAAATTTTTTTTTTTTTTTTTTGAGACAGGGTCTCGCTTTGTAGTTCAGGCTGGCTCTGAGCTCACTATGTAGTCTAGGCAAGCTTCGAACTCAGCAATCCTCCTGTCTCTGCCTCCTGAGTGCTGGGATTACAGGCATGAGCCACCACGCCTGGCTAAGCTTGAAATTTTTGAAGAGTATATAGAACAAACTTGCAGAATGTACTTAAAATTTATCTGGTATTTCCTCATATTTGGTTTTGCATTTTTGGTCCTAATACAGGTATAATTTAGGCTTCAGTGATCATAATGAAGTTATGTTTTTATGTCCTTATACTAAGAACAATTTCAGTCATGAGTTTTCAGAGGTGAGCAAATTCTTCAGAGGCCATTAACACCAGTGAAGTAACACCCTAGAAAATTGATGGTAATTAATAGGGCGGTTTTTTTTTTTTGTTTTTTAAGTTTTTTGAGACAGGGTCTCGCTTTGTAGTTCAGGCTGGGCCTGAACTCACTATGTAGTCCAAGCTAGCCTCAAACTCACAGCAATCTTCCTTCCTCTGCCTCCGGAGTGTTGGAATTACAGGTGTGAGCCACCATGCCAGGTATTGTGGTATGCAGTACCAGGAATCAAACTTAGGACTTGTGCTTGCCAGGCAGATTTTGGAAGCAATGAGCTAATTCCTGGCTTAGAATTTTTTTTTCTTTTTTGAGACAGGGTCTCACTTCGTAATTCAGGCTGACCCTGAGCTCACTACGTATGTAGCCCAGACAAGCCTTAAACTCACGGCAGTCCCTCCTGCCTCTGTCTCCTGGAGTGCCAGGATTACAGGTGTGAGCCACCATGCCCAGCACTGTCGTATGTGGTTACCTGGAATCAAACCAGGGACCCTGCGCTTGCTAGGCAGGTGCTGGAACCACTGAGCTAAATCTCTGGCCCTGGAATTTTAATTTTCAGAGGAAAAAGTTCAGAATTGGTACTCTTAGAATATAAAAACAGTGACGTGGTAAAAAACAGTCAACACTCAGGAGATTGAGCCACCAAACCTGGCATTTGTGGTTTGTGGTACTGATTGCTGGTAGGCGTGAGCCACCATGCCCGGTATTGTCATATATGGTTACCAGGGATCAAACCAGGTACCCTGCACTTGCTAGGCAAGTGCTAGGACCACTGAGCTTTATCTCCAGCTCCAGGACTTTTTTTTATGTATAGAGTTCATGCCCTACCCCTCCAGTGCTGGGGTCACACCTGGGTTTTCACACCTGCTAGGCAAGTGCTAAACTCTATTTCCGTTTTGAGTTGAATGACTTTATATATATTTCAGATTCAGTGGTTTTTGGTACATTAATAATGTTTTCTTCCTAAAGGTGAGGCTTCTGTATTAGCCGTTTTCTCTGTAACACAAGGGAAAAAAAAAATTCCTGTGGCTGGCTGCAGAGTGAAAAAGGGACAGTTGGAAAAACAAAAAAAATTTAAATTAATGCGTAATGGATATGTTATTTGGAAGGGTAAGCAACACCAAAATCTAACTCTTATCATATTGTCACCAGAACTTGATTATGTAGCCCTTTCAAATTTGCTAATTTTTTATTCCCAGAATTCTAGTTCAGGCCACTTTTAACTGCTTTGTAGTTGGGAACTCCTTCCTGCTTTCATGGGTGTAACTCGGGACTAAACACAGAACCTCTGCACTGAGGTTTATCTTCAGCTTTTTTTTTAAATGTTAAGACAGGGTCTCCCTAACTCCCTAAATTGCCCAATTGGGGCTTACACTTGTGATGTCTCATCCTTCCAGACTGCTAGGATTCCAGGTGTGTGCCATCATGCCTGGCTCCTGCAGGACTGAACTGTCTTGATTTGTCAAACTTTTAAAAACGAGCCCCCAACTATTCAAAATGCATCTCCTGTACTCACATTTTTCTCTTTTCGAGACAGGGTCGGTCTTGCTTGCTTTGTAGTTCTTCCTCCCCAGTGATGGGATTACAGGTGTGAGCCATACCAGGCCATATTTCCTTTCTTAACTTGACCTTCTACCTATAGTGTTTATTCCCATTTAAATCCTAGCTATAGTCCTGTCCTCTGCAAAGTCTTAATCTGCTTTTATTTTTTTTAGGGGGAGGGAGATCTTAGGTCCCCCAGGTATTCCTACATTAACCACCCAGTAGCCAGTTCCCTAGTAGTAAGGACTACCAGGCATGTGCCACCAAATGAGGATTACTTTATCCTTAAAGTGGAAGATTTAGGCTCTTTCATGGTAAGTTACACCTTTACAGCAAACCATTTCAGGGTTTTATCTGTTTAGTACCAGTTAACATGACTGAAAAATTTCTACAAACTTCAGTAATTTTCCTTTTAACACCAAACTACACAGCATTTAGTAGGTACTTTAATTGCTGGGTATTACTAACCTGAAGGTTTTTTTTTTTAATTAAAGGTTTGTTAACTTCACTGAAACACCATAAAGATGATACTTCAGTCATCAAAACTGGGATGGAATGTGGCCTCAGTTTAGATGAAGAAAAAATAGAATTTAAAGTGGGAGATGAAATTGTTTGTTATGAAGAAAAGGAAGTTCGAGCTCAGACTTCTTGGGACCCAGGGTTTTAAAAGTGGATTAAAAATGCCAACTAATATTGTTTTGTCTTATAATTTATACAGCAACTAGTTTTTCTTAGGTCACAGTACACCTATTAGTGTTACAATGTGTTATAAAAATTGTCAAAAGTGCTAGGAAATAGGAAGCCATAAAAGAATGCGTCCAACTAGAAATCCTGGAAGAACCAAATACATAAAAAGGGTATTATTGGTGAGCCGGAGATTTAGCTCAGTGGTTCCAGCACCTGCCTCTCAAGTGCAAGTTCTTAAGTTTGATCCCCGGTGAACACATACAATGCTGGGCGTGGTGGCTCACGCCCACCACCAATCAATACCACATACCACAGTGCTGGGCATGGTGGCTCATGCCTGTAATCCCAGCACTCAGGAGGCAGAGACAGGAGGATTGCTGAGTTCGAGGCTTGCCTGGGCTACATAGTGAGCTGAGGGCCAGCCTGAATTACAAAGCGAGACCCTGTCTCCAAAAGAAAAAATTGGTGTGGCATCACCACTGATCATATAAAATCAATTTAGTCCTCCTTGAATAAAGCTTCATGGGCAAAATATGGTACCAATCAAGGACAGTTTGAAATTGGTCTTATTTTTTGATGCTAACAATGTATTTCTTTACTAGGCTTTATATGAACACAACATTAAGTT
>PVIC010008214.1:0-48799 GCA_004025085.1 Thryonomys swinderianus
GTGTCTCCACGCCCAGCATTATATGTGGTTACCAGGGATTGAACTCAGGACCTTGTGCTTGCGAGGCAAGCGCCGGAACCACTGAGCTAACCCTCCGGCCCTGTTCATTCGTTTTTGATACAGGGTCTCGCTTTGTAGTTCAGGCTGAATCTGAACTCACTATGTATTCCAGGCTGGCCTCAAACTTGCAGTGATCCTCTTTGCCTCCATCTCCCAGGTGCTGGCACTATAGGTAGGCACCACCACATCCAGCTGTCTTTGGTTTCTTATACTTAGTTAGCTTCTTATATTGAGCTTTTCCCTTTGTGCTCAACCTACCATTATTTAAACACTTTATAAGAGTTGCCTCATTTATATGCTTGGAACCCCAAGATTGGGTAACTTTTATAAGAGGAAGAAGCTGAGGCACTAAGGATGAAGTAATTGTGTACTACAGTGGTGGGACCAGGGTTAGGACCAATTCCTTATCAGTCTAACCCTCTCTAGTACCCTGTAAGAGAATTTGAGTTTGCTATAACAAAGACAGAGAGATTCAAGTAGTTCTGACCTGAAAAATTTAAGTGAGGAGGCCTTAGGGAAATTAATATTAGAGTCCACACCATAATGATGGGTGACAATGAGAACAGAGAAAGGGATGGAGACAGACAGAGACAGAGAGACTGAAACTATCCCTTGTTCTCAGATGACAGAGCTAAGGGCAGGAGAGGACGGAGTGTGTGATCTATACCAGAAGTCCTGTTCCAGGCCACAGAGTAGCAAGTAGAAGCCAGCCACAAAGTAAGGCTTGCTACTGCAGAGGCTGGCAGACCTCCTTTCAGTGCTTCTAACCATCACAGGTATCCAATGGGTGTCCAGAAACTGCTGAACTCTGGCCCTTCCCAGTGGGCAAGGCTTTTTCAAAATGGCTGCCTCTCCATTGTATCCAACTCAGGGATAAAACTGGGTGGTTGGTGGTGAGCCTCAACCAGTAAGGAAATATCGCTGAATTCTCACTTTTTCCTTGTCATTGTATAAGGGATGATTGAATGTTCACATTTGAAAATATGTATCATAAGAAAAGACTCATTGCATTGAATCCCCTCATAATACTTACAATGTTGCTTCGAACACACTTCTGCAATTGCTTTTGCTACTTTCTGAAGCAGGTCTGGAAGCCCTCTTTATGAGTGCCCTTATGTGGGATGGTCAAAAATATAGAAAATGTTGCCGGGCGTGGTGGCTCACGCCTGTAATCCCAGCACTCAGGAGGCAGAGACAGGAGGATTGCTGAGTTCGAGGCTTGCCTGGGCTACATAGTGAGCTCAGGGCCAGCCTGAACTACAAAGAGAGACCCTGTCTCAAAAAAAAAAAAAAATAGAGAATGTTGCTGCCTTGTGCCTTCCAATGGAAAGGAGGCTTGTGAGACCAGTAAGTGTGTTTGTTCTCATCCACTCTGTTCTTCAGATCTGACACTGTGCGTCTTCTGACTCTTCTCCAAAGTTAAAATGACCATGATAGGTAAATGTTTTGAGTTATTTAAGACATCCAGAATGGCAAGACTAAAACACTCGTGAGAAAGGACTTCCAGAACTGCTTCAGAAAGTGGCAAAAATAATGGGATAACGGGCTGGGGATTTAGCTCAAGTGGTACAGCACCAACCTTGGATGGACAAGGGCCCAAGTTCAATACCCAGTATCACACACAAAAAAAGGATAATTGTATTTAAGTAAAGGTTAGGTCCTTGAGGGATACTAATGATCATGTGGTTTTTTTTTTTAACTGTAATCATTTTTGTGACTTTTTTCTCCCTCCTACATTTTAACAAACACAAGTTTTCTACCATACTCTGTAAATATGCTCACAGTATAGTTTTTTGTTTTTGTTTTTTATTTGCTTTTTGGTTTTGGGGGGGTTTTTTGAGACAGGGTCTCACTATGTAGCCCAGGCAAGCCTTGAACTCAGCAATCCTCCTGTCTCTGCCTCCTGAGTGCTGAGATTACAGGTGTGAACCACCATGCCCAGCACTCATAATATAGATTTAAAAATCTATTATCACATGAGAATTTTAAAACCTAGATTGGCTCTTGTTTTTTTTTTTCAAACAGAGCTTCATCCTTTAAAATAAACTAGGACTGCCGGGTGTGGTGGCTCATGCCTGTAATCCCAGCACTCAGGAGGCAGAGGCAGGAGGATTGCTGAGTTTGAGGCTTGCCTGGGCTACATAGTGAGCTCAGGGCCAGCCTGAACTACAAAGTGAGACCCTGTCTCAAAAAAAAATAAATAAATAAACTAGGACTTGCTACACCAGAAGCACAATTATAAATAACACACTGCTCTAAATGCTGTGTATTGACTAAACAAAACCTTACAACATAGTGCCTGTAATCTCCATCCTCTTCATCACCATCGCTCTCTTTCTTATACAGCGAAGGACACTAGACACAGAGAAGCGAATCACTGGCCTGCCATTGTCACACAGAAGGTAAATTACAGAGCCAAACTTTAAGCCCAGGCAGTTGGAGTCTTGAGCCCACATCACTGACCCCAATGCTATGCTTGGGCCAAGATGACACTTTTCCCAAGGAAAGTGGTCGGTTGAGTGGGCAAAGGGAAAGAGCCAGATGACCCATGAGTTCATTCCCTGGTCATTGCAGCCCCAACAATACCATAGGTCACCCCTGGGTTACCCGAATTCAAACTCCTACCCAGGCTTAAGGTTGCTGACAGTGGAAGATATATTTTGTGCTTCTGATGCAAGGTAAAATTTGATTTACAATAATAGGCACAGAATGATCATGTTTATACTTGCAACCTGGCACTTTATTATTATTCCCCTGAATAACAGTGAAAAGAGTTTTGTAACCCCAAGGTAACATGGCTCTGTAAGAAGGAAAGAGGGGTGAGATTTAGCAGCAGCTGCCATCATAAATCAGTGTGTGGCTGTTTCTTTCAGAGCTCCAGGCTCAACTCCTGGCTGTCATAAACTTGAAAAGGGAAGCCCCATGAGAATTTATGTAACGATGGGAAGACTCATTTTCCCTTCTGCAGGAGCCTTTCTGAAGCAAGTAGAGAATTAGGCTGATTAGATTCTATAGGAAGAGAAAGGGAAAAAATACTCAAACCAGTGGTTTAGAGGAAAGAAAATGTGGGTCACCCTGAACTACTTCCTTCTCTTGCTGAAAAAATTGACCTTGTGTACAGAGAAGAACATACTGAATTTCACCAAATAAGTGAGTGACTGGATGACCGAATGATTTAATGACTGAGTATGACCCAGGATTCCTCTCTGGGGTTTGCTTCAGTGTGAGAACAGTTCGATCCTGGAGTGACCCAAAAATGCTGAGTGCATAACAAGGCCAATCAACAGAGGCAGCTTCTGAATATTCATGCACAGATGATGCACCTAGTCAATATGTTTGATTTTTGTGTTTACTTGGACATTTTCAAATTCATTGTGCAAACTAAAATTGTGGGGGGAAAAAAACAAAGGAAAATAAAAGAAAATTCTATGGAGAACACGCGTTATTTCTGGACAAGGTTGTCAGATAAAAATACTTGTACCAAAAGAGTATTCATTGTTTTTCTGGAATTCAAATTTAACTGGGCACCATGCCTTCTTACTTGTCAAACCTGGCAACTGATATCCAGGTTAACGACTCTTAGCAGAGAGTTGAGGATAGTTTGGGGGGAACATTCCCACACGTGAAGTCAGAAGGTAGGAAAACCAGAGACATCTAGGAGGAAGACAGAGGAGTGTGCAGAAATGTGCACCGCCAAGTGAGGGCCAGACTCCAGCTGGTACACAGGGGTCAGGGAGAGGTGGGGACCAGCAGGGTGCCAAGCAGGAAAAGATTCCGGCTTCCTTACCAACCCATGGAGTTGGCTCTGAGTTCAGCCCTTGTAAGGTTCCTGGTGCTTCTGAGAACCTTTAATCAGGGTTCCAGTGAGGCCGGGGCAGAGTTAGGGTGCTTCTCAGACTTGCAATAATATATAAAAATTTAAATTCATGTAGCAGAAATAGCGTCCTTTCCCTTTGAGGGCTGGAGTGGGGAGGGACGTGTGGGTACCCTTTGCCAACTCAGAACTCACAGGGTCCAGCTTTGAGACTGTGTTAGGTTTACCAAAGCACAGAATAAACATTTTAAAATATAAACCTTTTTGGGCCGGAGATTTAGCTCAGAGGTTCCGGTGCCTGCCTCACAAGCACAAGGTCCTGAGTTTGATCCCCGGTAACCACATACAATGCTAGGCGTGTTGACTCACGCCCACCAGCAATCAGTACCACATACCACAGTGCCAGGCATGGTGGCTCATGCCTGTAATCCCAGCACTCAGGAGGCAGAGGCAGGAGGATTGCTGAGTTCCAGGCTTGCCTGGGCTACATAGTAAGCTGAAGGCCAGCCTGAACTTCAAAACAAGACTCTGTCTCAAAAAAATATATATATATATATATGTGTGTGTGTGTGTGTGTGTGTGTGTGTGTATACCTTTTCTTGCATTTTGTTGAAAATCACAAAGAATATAGTTTGCAACAACTCATTCAAAAATCCTTCTCATCTCCACTTCCTTCAAATCTCTCGTTTTCTTGTACACCCTTCTCCATAGTTTTTCAACTTTCAACATGCCCTTCTCCCACCTACTCTTCGTTTTATTGTGTACATCTGCTTCTCCTCTTTCCAACAAAAAGATTCAGCTAGCTTCATCTCTGTGCCCAAAATGATCTGAAAGATGAAGACTTTTAGGAGGGGGAGGGGTTTGAACCGCAAATTTCAGAATGCTCTTTGGCAGACAAGGAAGGGATAGATACAGAGTTTTCAAGTCCCTGAGCCTGATACTTTGCAAAGCTTTCCGAGTGGTTCTGATATCTGGCCCGTTTTGACAACTACCAAAATACAGAAAGTATTTTTATGCCTTGAAAAGTTTTATTTTGTGGCAAGTTTCTCATTTCAAATTTCATTCTTTCTGCATATTATAGGCCCAGAAAGATGTGTCACTGCGTGGAAGTGGACATCTGTCACCTGTTCCAGCAAAGTTCACAAAGTGCCAAGCAGGTAACTCAGAGCATTTGACCAGATGTCTTGGTCAAGATTCCTGGACACACTGGCTCTAACTTCAACACAGTCTTGCTGAAACAAGAATCTGACCTTGGCTGGTCCTGCTTCCTTCAGGCCAGAGGATGCTCCTCCTTGGGGTTGCCTTGGTGTGGGGCTGCAGCTGCTGGGCAGATTCATGGGCCTCAACCCAGGACCCTGGTGGCTTGAGTGGGCAGTCTGTCAGTAGGACATTCACGGGAGGAGGGCAGTGATTTTAACTTACATCCGGCTGGCCTGTGAGTTCCAAGAGGAGCCTACTTACCTGACCCCACAAGGCACCTCAAAACTACAAGCATTTTCTTTTGTTTTTATCTCTCTCTTTTTTCCTTTTTTTTTTTTTTTTGACAGGGTCTCACTTCAAAGTTCAAACTGACCCTGAGCTCATTATGTAGTCCAGGCTAGCCTCGAACTCAGCAATCCTCTGGCCTCTGCCTCCTGAGTCCTGGGATTACAGGTGTGAGCTGCCACACCCAGCACTGTGGTATGTGGTACTAACTGCTGGTGGGCATGAGTCACCACGTCCAGAATTGTACGTGGTTACCAGGGATCGAACCAGGGATTTTGTGCTTCCTAGGCAGGCATGGGAACCACTGAGCCCAGCCTTGTTTTTGTATTTCTAGAGAGAGAAGCCAGGGTCTTGTGCATAGTAGACAAGCACTGAAATATATTCATAGTCCAAGATTAGCCAAGATCTTTTGAAAAGATCCTTGATCTCATCTTTCCTGCTTCATCTTCCAGTCCTTTCCTATGACGAAACATTGGTGGATCAGCAATCTGAAGGTTGGGGTGAACAAGGACTTAAAGCACCAAAGCCAACTCTTCCCTCTTTCAAAACATCCTTAAGACTGGGGAGGCTCTCCTCAGTTGTTTCAAACCTATCTCCGAGTACTACCTCACTCCTTCACACCTGCCTTCCAAACTCAAGGAAATGAAGCCTTTCTAGACAAACTCCAGTGATGACTCTGCTTACCTCATGACACGTGGCTGCTAAAGGTCAACAGAACCCTGCAGCCAGGCAAGGGGACAGAAGATGACTGAATGGAGACCTTGTTCCCCAGGTAACTGTAAAAAGCCCAGTGCCCCATTTTCTATTTTTGAAGTCTTAAAATGCTCTCTTAACTGCCTAATGACTAAAATAAACACACAATGATAAAAAACAACTCATGACGTCCAAATTCACACTTTCTTCTGAGCTGAGTCCATTTTTTGTACGCATGGTCCTAGTCAAGATGACACAACACTCATGCATGCACATACACACATACTGTATATAACAAAGGTAACATTTTGCTACGTATAATTACCATATATACATATATTATATATAACCTTGCCTTATCAAGAGTACAAATAACACAGGTAAAATCATGTACTCCTTTCTTTCTAAGAGACTGTGGTCATCTGTGTGTGACTTCTTCCACTGTGTCCTTTTGCACAGCACTGATCTGTTTATGTGGCTGTGCCCCATCCGTACTTTCAATACCTCTCTGCCCTTTTCTCTGCCTCTGGCCACCAGATGGCATTCTGAAGACATCCCCACCACCGGCGCTCTCCGCATGAAAGCTCCTCTGCAGAGCTCAGCTGGCCTCCCTCCCTCTTCTTGGCTTCCTTCCAACCCGTTTCCCAGAGTGCAGCCGCACAGCTTTCCAGAGGGCAAATCTACATGATCTTGAACAAGTTACCTACCCTGCCCCTCTGGGCTCAGCTTCTTCAACCGGATGGGCTAATGGTAAGAGTGGCTTGAGAGGATGTAGGTAAAACAATCAGGACAAAGCTCAGCAGGGCGATGATGTTCTCCTGGTCTGCTGTGAGTCCGGTCCTGGTCTGCGTGGGCTTCAGGACATGTTTTAAATCCTTAGGAGGGAGCCCAGGCCTGCCGTCATCTCGTGGCCGGTGATTTTGTGCCCAGCCCCATCTTGCTACTCCTAAACCACAAGAATCAGATTGCCCATGTCAGGCCTGTGCCCATTCTGCTCCCTCCACCTGCTTTGCCTCTTCCCTGTCCACCACCTCCCCCTGGCTGACTTCTGCTGTCCACTCGGATTCAGCAGCCACTCTCCAGGAGGAGCCTCCCAGCTGTACTGGGCTTGTTTCTTTCATTTCATTTCCATCACTCCCACCCGAGGCCAGAAGCCCCGGGGGTTAGGGTTAAGTACCTGCCTGGAACAGAGGATAAAAGAGGACCAGACGATGAGGCTGTGACAGACACTGTCACTAGAGGGCAGTGAGCTCCCACTGCGGCCCTGCACTCTAAGGGGCCTCCTGGCTCCACGCTTAGGATAGGCAGCACCTTGTCATACTCGAGAAAGGGGAAACCTGGGAAACATGATTTTTGACCAAAGCAAAGAAAAAAATGAGCAGCAAATACACAGCCATCATTGCTGTTTGCATATGGGGCGTTGCCTAGAAAGTGAAGAAAGGTCAAATCACAGCCCTGACATGCCCTCTGTCAGGACCTGCACCGGGCCCTGCGTGTGTGTGTAAAATCTCATTTATCCTGACCTTAAACTCGTGGGATGGGTGACACCCACACTCCCTGGAGACCGAGGCCTTCAGAGGTCAAGCCATCCATGCACAGTGTCAAAGCTCACGAGGGCCCATCGATCCTCAAAGCCACCCAAGCTTCAGGCCCATGGAGTTCACACCCCTTGTTATGATTCAGTGGTTTCAGTGAAATGCTTGGGAAAGGGTGGGATATAGAATGAATATAAGATGAAAGGAAACAGAAGACAGCTGGGGGGAAGACAGATGACCATTCTTTAGACACCCCAGAGTGGCTGCCACGGGCATGACTGGTGTAATTTATGGCCCCTGGGAACAACTGCAAACACCCACCCAGGGAAGCTGGCCTTGATTCCCAGCCCTTCAACTACTTTACAGCCTCTAGAATCACCCCGAGGTGGTGAGTATTTTCCAGTTTTTGGAAGGATATTGGGAGCAACAGATTGAAGAGAAGAATGAGAGGCAACAAGGCCACCTCTAGGGCGACCCAAGCCACTGCCTCCTCCGGGACCTAGCACACCTTGACCCTCTAGGGCCGAGCCGGGGTGCAGCAAGCAAGCTGCTTCTCATGGGACTCTGTTATGAATAGAAGTGGGGAGAGAAGAATGGGAGGAAGGGAGGGAAAGACTCGGACGAAAGGCAGAGGAAGATGTGGGAGCAGGAAGTGCATAAAAGGCTCCATGCCAGAGGAGCAGAAGCTGGGGGTTCCCCAGACAGGGACTCAGACTGGGCCAGATGCAGAGAACAATAGGCCTCAGGGCTGGGGCCGGAAGGGAAGGGGAAGGGGCTTTACAAGTTGGGTCAGACAGGTCCCCACAGCTTCTGGAGTCAAGGCCGTGGGGCTCTTGGGTCGTGTGGGCAATGGCTGCCCTAGGGCCAGAGAAAGAGCTTGGTGCAGCCATGAGCTGTTGCAGGTGACAACGACGACCCCAGCAATAACATCACTGCTTGTGATTCAGGGCCAGGCGTAGGCCATGGCCCTTCATGCATCATTTCATTTAATCCTCACAATTTCCTGCGGAGAGGTCTGCTATTCTTATCCTCAGGCCTGCTCTGAAAATGAGGTAATAGAGGTCCAGAGAGGTTAAGTGACTTGTCCCAAATGACCCAGCTACTAATAATAGGCGAAGTCAGGACTTGAACCCAGGCAGTTTAGTTCTGATGACTGTTCTGTTAATTACAGCTGCTTCCTAGTGAGACAAACATGGGTATTTAGGGCAAAGTCAAGACTGAGAGATAAATAAATGTGGGAAAGGCCAGAGTGGGAGAAGGAATACGGCAAAAAGACAAAGCATGAAAAAGGGAAGAGAGAGTCAGGAGCTCCAGTTCTCTGCTCACTGGCTGTGGAGAGGCTCCCTTCCCCTCAGCAGCTGCCTTGATGTGTGGACAGCACCTTCCCGTCCGGCCTGTCCCGGGAGCCCTGGCCTCATCCTCCTCTCATCCTCCTCAGCGCAGGCCACTCAGCTTCACAGGAAATGCTCTTTCTCTAATTGGCATTGAAATTCCCAGCCCTCCCTTTTCCTGTAGGTGGGGTTTCCATAGGAAAAAGCTGCTTCTCTGTTTCCCCAGCCTGCTAACTATTTGGAAATTAGATCCCCACACCCTGCTCTTCTGGGTCAAGTCCCTCTTGGACCAGGTCTCACCCATCATTGATAACGGTGGACTGGCGATTTTACTTCATCGGTACTTGAATCTTTCCCATCACTCCCAGTGAAGATGGCCCTGCCTGGGAATCCTACTTGCCCCCTCATCTTCTAATCATGGGACAAGCTTGTGTCCACCGGTCTGGGGGCAGGAGAACGGGGCTGATTAGGCCGTCCAGGAAACACTGGAGGACTTGCCCTGACTTTGAAGAGCTCTAGCAGTTTCTGAATCTGGCGGTAAGCATGATGCCACTTCTGCAGTTTCTACTGGGGCTTTTGGGGCCAGGCGGCTACTTGCTCCTTTCAGGGGACTGTCAGGAGGTGGCCACTCTCACGGTGAAATACCAAGTGAGAGAGGAAGTGCCATCTGGCACGGTGATAGGGAAGCTGTCCTGGGAACTGGCCTGGGATGAGAGGCCGGGGCCAGTGACAGCTACCTTCCAGGTCCTGCAGCTGCCTCAGGCACTCCCCATTCAGGTGGGCGCTGAGGACGGCTTGCTCAGCACTTCGAGGCGTCTGGATAGAGAGCACCTCTGCCAGCAGCAGGACCCCTGCCTGGTTTCCTTTGACGTGCTTGTAAAAGAGGAGCTGGCTCTGATCCATGTGGAGATCCAAGTGCTGGACATCAATGACCACCAGCCACAGTTTCCCAAAGAGGAGCAGGAGCTGGAAATCTCCGAGAGCGCCTCTCTACACACACGGCTCCCCCTGGACAGAGCTTTGGACCCAGACACCGGCCCCAACACCGTGTACTCCTACAGCCTGGCCCCCAGCGAGCATTTCGCCCTGGATGTCATTGTGGGGCCTAATGAAACCAAACATGCAGAACTTGTGGTGGTAAAGGAGCTGGACAGGGAAGTGTGCTCATTTTTTGATCTGGTGTTGACTGCCTATGACAGTGGGACTCCCCCCAGGTCAGGCACCAGCTTGATCAAGGTCAATGTCTTGGATTCCAATGACAATAGCCCAGTGTTTGCTGAGAGTTCCCTGGAACTACAGATCCGAGAAGACGCTGCCCCTGGCACTCTCCTCATAAACCTGACTGCCACAGACCCTGACCAGGGCCCCAACGGGGAAGTAGAGTTCTTCCTCGGCAAACATATGCCTCCAGAGGTTTTGCACACCTTCAGCGTCGATGCTAAGACAGGCCAGGTCACTCTGCGCCGGCCCCTAGACTATGAGAAGAATCCTGCCTACGAGGTGGACATCCAGGCACGAGACCTGGGTCCCAATTCCATCCCAGCCTACTGCAAAGTCTTCGTCAAGGTTCTGGACGTCAATGACAATGTCCCGAGCATCCGCATCACGTGGGCCTCCCAGTCCTCACTGGTGTCCGAAGCTCTTCCCAAGGACAGTTTTGTTGCTCTTGTCATGGCAGATGACTTGGACTCAGGAAAGAATGGTCTGGTCCACTGTTGGCTGGATCAAGATTTGGACCATTTCAGGCTCAAAAGGACTAATGGAAACACATATATGCTGCTAACCAATGCCGTGCTGGACAGAGAACAATGGCCCATGTACACCCTTATTCTGTTGGCCCAAGACCAAGGAGCCCACCCCTTATTGGCCAAGAAACAGCTCAGCATTCAGATCAGTGACGCCAATGACAATGCACCTGTGTTTGAGAAGAGCTGGTACGAAGTCTCCACTCGGGAAAACAACCTACCCTCACTTCACCTCATCACCATCAAGGCCCATGATGCAGATTTGGGCACTAATGGGGAAATCTCATACCGCATCCAGGACTCCCCAGTTTCTCACTTAGTAGCTATTGACCCAAGCACAGGAGAGGTCACTGCTCAGAGGTCACTGGATTATGAAGAGGTGGACAGCTTTGAGTTCCAGGTGATAGCAGAGGACAGAGGTCAGCCCCCGCTTGCATCTAGCATCATTGTGCGAATCAGTGTCTTGGATGCCAATGATAATGCCCCAGAGGTGGTTCATCCTGTGCTCAGCAATGGAAAGGCCAGCCTCGTGGTGCTTGTAAACACCTCCTCGGGTCACCTTCTGGTGCCCATCAAGACTCTGGGTGGCTTGGATCCAGCAGATGCTGTTACACAACCACTGGCCGCTCATAGTTCCTGGCCATTCCTGTTGGTGACAATTGTGG
Source organism: Thryonomys swinderianus (assembly GCA_004025085.1). Taxonomy (NCBI): domain Eukaryota; kingdom Metazoa; phylum Chordata; class Mammalia; order Rodentia; family Thryonomyidae; genus Thryonomys; species Thryonomys swinderianus. Next base: position 11,329 of record PVIC010008214.1, read on the forward strand.
CAAAAGATGCAGATTCAGGGGCAAATGGAGAGCTCCTTTACAGCATCCGAAGTGGGAACGAAGCCCATCTCTTCAGCCTTGGCCCCGACCAGGGACAGCTCTTCATCAACATCACCAATGGCAGCAGCCTCATTGGGAGTGAGTGGGAGCTGGAGATAGTGGTAGAGGACCGCGGCAGCCCTTCTTTGCAGACCCAAGCCCTGTTGAAGGTCATGTTTGTCACCAGTGCTGACCACCTGAAGGATGCCGTTCATGACCCCAGAGCCCTGAGCACATCAGTGCTGATGGTGATTTGCCTGGCTGTGCTGCTGGCCATCTTTGGATCCATCTTGGTTCTGTTCATGTCCATCTGCCGGACAGAAAAGAAGGACAACAGGGCCTACAACTGTCGGGAAGCTGAGTCCACCTACCGCCACCAGCCCAGGAGGCCCCAGAAACACATTCGGAAAGCGGACATCCATTTAGTGCCTGTGCTCAGGAGCCAGGCAGATGAGCCTGAAGCCGGGCAGTCCCACAAGGGCAGAGGCAAGGAAGCAGTGAAGGAGGCAGGCTGGGACCCCTGTCTGCAGACTCCTTTTCACCTCACACCGACCCTGTATCGAACTCTGCGTAACCAAGGCAACCAGGGAGCCCTGGCAGAGAGCCGGGAGCTACAGGACACTGTCAACCTTCTTTTCAACCTCCCCAGGCAGAGGAACGCCTCCCGGGAGAACCTGAATCTTCCAGAGTCCCCGCCCACCCCGGGCCAGGCTCGGGCAAGGGCCCTGAAGGGCGGCCCCGTGGGGAGGCTGGACCGAGAGCAGAGCAGCGACGAGGTGCCACAGAGCCCACCGGCCTCCTCTGCCACCTTGAGGCGGCAGCGGCACCTCAATGCGAAAGTGTCGCCTGAGAAAGAGTCAAGCCCCCGACAGATCCTGCGGAGCCTGGTCCGGCTGTCTGTGGCTGCCTTTGCAGAGCGGAACCCTGTGGACGAGGCCACTGTGGATTCTCCCCCAGTGCAGGTACTGTGGGCACCCCCGGATCAATGACAGACACCCCAACCCCACACATATCCCTCACATTCACTCCTTAGACTCACCCAACACTTTATAGTGAATGTTTTCTCTGAGTAGCAATGAAGCCCGGGTCAACAGATCTTCACTGTGTGACCCTGAGCAAATGACTGTCTCGGAGCCTTCATTTCCTTAATGTTAAATTAGGAATGATAGTAAGAATTCCGACCTTATGGTGTTGTCCTGAGGATTTAATCAGTTCCTTTCTATAGTGTACTTTTCACAGTGCCTGGCACATGTAGCCACAAATGTGGGGATTCTGAGCCCAGGCTCAGGAGCAGGTTGCCTGGGTCTGAATCCTGGCACTACCTCTTCCTAGCTCTTGCCCACAGCCGTTATGGAGCTTCTTCACTGAAAATGTCCATGTCCACAGCACCCATCTCCCAGGTTTGCTTAAAGACAAAACGAGTCTGTGCACTTGATGCCCTAGCACCAAGTTGTGTCTGGGATGTGCGCAGAGCTCAGCAGGAGGCTGCTTTGCTCCTGCATCCCTGTTCTCTGCCTGCCCTCAAATGGCAAGCTCCTTATCCAACAGGCTAGCCTGGGCACTACAGGCCCCAGGACTGCATCTGACCCCAAAGGCTTTCTAGCTGGCGCTGCAGGGTCTGCAAAAGAAAGAACCTTGTAACTGTGGAATTGGGCAGATCTGAGTTGGACCTTCAACACAGCTACTCAGCAGCCTGGCAACCTTGGGCAAGTCCTTTAACAGCAGCTCCTAACTCTCTTCCTCTACAGAATGGGGATTACAGTGGCAAACTTGCCCTATGTCTACCTCCTGGCAGGGTGAGGACTAAATAAGATGATGAACAGCGTGCCTTCAAGTAACTCAGAATTTACCAGACAAAAACAGGGAATCTTTTCAGGGGCAGTGCCTACTTTCGCACCCTTTTCTGCTCGTCTGAACTCAAGCTTGTTTTCACTGTGCCAGGCTGCCCGCTCACAGCAACCTTCTGTTTGGCCAGGCAATTAGCTCAGGGTTCCTGTGGAGCAGAGACACAGCTTCCTTCCCACGCCCCCTTCCCAGGAAGTCACCTGGAGAGGGCCCAGCTGCTGGAGCCCTTCTCCCTCATCTACTTCCCCAAAAGCTTTCTGGTTGAGCTCTTTGTGCTGGGTACTGGCAGACAGGACAGCAGAGACAGCAGGGTGGATGATAGCGCTAGGCGATGGAGGGGAAGGTACCCGTTTGGAATCCATTTGAAAGTTGCCCAGTGCTCATGTCCGGGCAGCTGCACAGCACCCAGCAGAATCGCATCTGAGTTCAAGTCACAGCCCTGATTGCTGTGCAGGCCACGAGCCTCAGTTTCCACCTGTGCAAAATGAGTGTCACCCCATCTTCTCCCTTGGGCTGCTGCAAAGATTACATACTGCCAGAAAGTTGCTGGATGTCTGTCAGAAGATCTGGGTCTCATCATTGTTTCCTTTTTTTTTTTTTTTTTGGCTGTTAAGGAAACAGAGGCTCAAAATGGGTAAGTAATTCCTCAAGGTCACATAGATGGAAACTAGGACAGGAGCAGGTTTAGCACACGAACCTGAATCTGAACCCAGAGTCTGGCTTCTACCTGTGTAGTGACCCTAACTGTCACATTCAGCATAGAGCATAGCACGAGGGACTTCACTTGGGCAAAAGGTAGCAGTTGTCTTATGAGGACTTCTGGGCCTGGGCTGGCAGGAGAGATCTGCTCTGACCCTCCCAAGTCCCAGGGAAACTCCAACTGTCCCCAGAGGTTGGCACTTCTGGGCCTCTTTGGGGAGGAGTGAAGTTGGGCCGAGGAAGTGAAAGAAATATTTTAGGACTAACCCAAAGTCCTAAATTCAATTCCTGGTATGAGAGAGGGATTGGGGGGGAGAGGGAGAGGAAACTAAGACCTGAGTAGGTGTAAAACCTGCCTGGAGTTTTACAGCAGACTACAAATGACCTTGAACTAGAACTCAGTCCCCCAAGACTTGGTCTGTTGCCTCTTTCTCACGAGGCCTCGAAGGGACTGACACTGAGACTCACCCACTTTGCCCCCTTCTCCAGCCCCTCAGCTCGCAGTGCTGCTGCCTGCAGCCCTTCAGCCCTCACCCAGACCTCACTCTCCTTCCACCTGCCGACCTCCTAACAAGTCTTGAGTCTGAGCAGAGGTACTCAGCATGCAGCAGGAGCACAAGAAACATTTGTTGAAATAAATGAAAGCAGATCATGGCGGGGTGGCTGGAGTCCCAGCTATGTGGGAGGCTAAGGCTGGAGGACACTTGAGCCCAGGAGTTCAAGGCCAGTAAGATACTTGTCTCAAAAGAAAATAAAATAAATGAATAAACTTCCCCAGCCCCACTCACACACTTCCTCTCCATTCTAAGTTGCATTCAGGGCCCCCCCCCCCCACTCCTAAGCACCTCATCTTTCTCTGACACTCAGATGCAGCCCCCTGTTGTAAACACCCTTCCTTCCCTGGCTTCCTCACGGGGCCATGAGCTCCCAGCAGGCAGCAATAGAATCTCCATTCTGTTCTTATTCCTACAGCTAGCACCGTGCCTGACCCAAACAATCACTTATTAAACGCTTGTTCAATGAATGGGGAATGGAAGGGTGAACGAGTGAAAGATTAAATGACACCACTTTGCCTTCTCTGCAAAGTCTTACATCTGGTCCACAGAAATTGGCCAGAGTGTTCCATTACTGCTAAAAGGGGAAACTAACTCGTGAGGACAATCCTTATCAAAGTAATAATGCCTTTGTGATCAGGAAATGCCTTTTTCACCCGAGTTGACTGGAAGCAGGTCACTCGGGGGAATGAGCATGAGGGATGGACTCCGAGGGTCCCTACGCTGTCCCCAGACAGCCAGGTCCCTGGTGACACGGCAAGGCAGGGGTGCTGCGCCTCAGATCCATATCTCCGTCACAAGGAACCATCCCCCATCTGATCACACAAACATCTGAAGCCAGAGGAAAGACTATAAAAAGAAAGCACCAGTGCTGAGGGAAACATCCGGCGAGGAAGTGTGCTGGGTCGGAATTGTGTGGAGTCAACAGATTTTTCCTGTCTTGTAGCAAATCTCCCAGCTGCTGTCCCTGCTGCATCAGGGCCAATTCCAGCCCAAACCGAACCACCGGGGAAATAAGTACTTGGCCAAGCCTGGCAGTGGCAGGTAAGTAGCACGTACCCCCCACACACGCCTCGTGCTGTCCTGCTCCCCTACAGCTTCGGGGAGGGAAGAAAGGCATACAATTCCTCAACACTGGTCCCCAAGTGAGCTTGGCAGGCCGCATCCCTCCCCCACCGGGAGACCCAGCCCTGGGGTTGAGGTATTTATAGTATTTACAGAGCCCAGAGTCTCTAAGGAAATTATTTCATTCTGATCTCTGATTATCTGTCCTCTGATTACAAGATGCTAAAACTTGGCTTAAAACTTGTGACTTTCACCTTTCTTTTGACCCACAAACATAATGTATATGGATGCGGACCTGTGGGTATGCCCCTTTAGGGAGTTGTAGGCTTCCAGAGAACCCCAGAGGACATCTAATCTAATTTCTTGATACAGAAGGATAAAAGGAGACTCCAAGTAGTTTGACCAACCAAGCTATGTAAACATGAGTCACTCAGGTAATCTCTTAGGACTCAGTTCTTCCATCTGTAAAATGGAGGCCATGCCACCTCTCTTACAGTGATGGGTAAGGATTTAATGGTCAAATGTTTTCCAAATTTCCCAGTTCCTGGTACATAGCAGGTACACAAGCAATTTTAAGTCTTTCCCCTTCATGTGACTTTGCTCAAGGTCACACAGCAAATGAATGGCAAAGCTAGGACCAGTTCTCAGGGTTCCCGACTCTTGCTTCGGTGCTTTTGTCCCTGATCATTTGTAGCTTCCCACTCCCACAGTGAGAGGTAGTACACAGCAGGGGTGAGTACTGTAGTGAACTTCAGATTTTCTCTCAAGTAGCAATATTTGAATTGCGGAAATAAATTGGTTATAGTGTAACAAAAAAACAATAAAACAATTTTTTGATCATAATTTTATGTGACATAGGAGTCTTTGGATTAAAGACCCAAAGATGCAGGCCAAACTATTTTTATGCTTACGTCTGACGAAGCAGGGACAGCTGTGTGAAATATGACTGGACAGAAAGGGTGTGAGCTAATGGAAATAGACCAAGAGGGAAACACAGCGAAGTCTGTCCAGATTTTTCTTGACCTGTCTGTGTAGTATCCCTTCCTCCAGGTGTGGGGCAGGACCCTTTCTGGAAGGGGGCACCTTATGACTTACAATCAAACCAAAGTAGGTCAGGGAATTTATTTATGGCCAACTCTTACACCAAAAGGTGAGAGGAAAATAAAGCTAATGTTTTTGGCTTTTATGGCTACCTTTGAGGAAAGAAGGTCTGGTTTCTATGACCTACCTTGGGAAAGAGGAACTCTAGTTTCTATGGCTTTCCGCAGGGGAAATGAACAAGCTGAGCAGAGAAAAGAGAAAGTCAGAGAGAAACTTTGCTTCTGAAACCTTCATTTTGGGATATCCTTTTCTGAGCCCTCCCAGTGTACCCACCTCAATCACACTGGCCTGGGTTTCAATTCATGCTTTTTGCTTAATCCATAGGGACCTTGGGCAGGCTGCAAAATCTTACCAAGTCTGAATTTTCTTATTTGTAAAGTGAGGATCACTACAAGAGAGTCCCTCACTTGTGTGAAGTGAGACAGCCCTTGGATCAGGATGAGGCCTGGATCACGGTTCAATAAACCCTGGTTGTCACCTACCAGCAGCCTCTTCTGAGCAGCAGAAATGGCCATGTGGTGGTGGTAAGGCTACAACCAGGAAGGACTCCTAAACTGTAAAGGCCTCCGGGGAGCCTTCACATCTGGTGCGGTGAGGGTCCAGGCCTTAGAAGGTCCTTGAGATAGAGGGCCCAGGGTGGAGCCAGTAGCAGGTAGGTGGTAGATATGAGCATCCTTAGGATCCCCACCCAGCAGAGTCCTCAGTAAGCCTGTGCTTCTGAGGTGAGAGACAGCTTAAATGGGGAGGAACAAATGCTCGTACTTGTCCCGCAGTGTTCATTAAACGCCTACTGTGTGCGCAGTACAGAGAGAGCAGGGGATGGGGCAAACCAACCCTGGCCTGGCTGAAGGTGATGGATACTTGCATTGGCTCCAGAAGTTTCCTGAACTGTTGCTCAGTACCATGAGGAGGCACAGGAGGGACAGAGGTGAGAGATTAGCCTGAGTTCTCGTTCACTTCTGCCTCCTGAGTCCTTACATCACACCAGAGTCTGCGCTGATCCCCTAACCTCCACAGCCTCATTTTACAGTGCCTTCTGAAGTGCATGTTGCTTATTATTCCCATTTTACAGAAGAGGAAACAGTATGCGGGAAGGCCCAGATCATAATCTAGGTATTATGACCGGAAGCCCAAGTTCTATACCTAGTGCCCTGTATGGACAAGTGAATGCTGGCACAAATGAGCTACCCGTGTGGGAATTCCCCGCTTGTGACGGGCTGGTTCCCTTCACAGGAGTGCCGTCCTGGATGCAGACAGCCCAGGGGCCAGGGCTGGTGGCCAGGCAGAACCAGACCTGGAGGAAGGGCCCTCAGGCACCGAGGAGGACCTCTCCGTGAAGCGGCTGCTAGAAGAAGAGCTGTCCAGCCTGCTGGACCCCCACACAGGTAGGGACTCACCAGTTTGGTCCAATCTTGCCCCTGCCCTTGAAGTTTCCTCAGGTGCTGAGGCTTCAGAGTTCTGCTCCAATTCACCACAGGGAAACAGCCATTCTATTTCTGGGGAGGAATAGCAACAGCATTTGACTTCCCCTGGTGCCTCAGAAAGAATTCTTTTGTCTAAAGAGCAAGCTCTACTTTGGTTATTAATTTTAAAAATCAGGGTAAGAATTGTGAACAATTCCTGAGTTCTTGGTATACGCCAGGCACCAGGAAGCACCTTATACATGTGGATCTAATTTAAACCTCCCAGCAGGCTCAGAGGTAGATATTATGTGCTCCTACTTACAGAGGAGCAGACCAAAGCTCTAAAAGGTAAAACAGACCCTGACCTGCCCAGTCTCCTCGCCCCTCCATGCCTGAGGGAAGCCAAAGCTGGGCCACCCTTAATTCTAAATGACACATTTGTGGTGCTGTGGTGTGTTTAAATGCCCTTTCACCTTGGCAACTCAGTTAACTCTTTAATGTGCTAGTACTTCTAATTGAAACCAAAAAATGCGGGGTAGGGTGGAGAAACAATCATGACAATTAGGACATAAAGTGAATTTTAGTTCAAGATTCTGCCAGCCACCCCACCCCCTGCCAAGGACACTGAGTGGCTCCCTTTAGACAGCACACCCTGCGCCTGACTGTTTCTGTAGTTAACAAGCTATTCCTCCCGTGCTCCATCTGGTTGCAAGCGTACAGAACGCGTGGCAGGGACAGCCCCTCTCTTGGTTTAAAAAATACAGCTAACATTTACAGAGTGCTTTTTATATGCTGGTCCCTTTTCTAGTTTCTCCTGAGAAAATCTTGTGAGGGGGGCTATTCATTATCCCCATTTCATAAAGGAAAAAACTGAGGGTCAAGGGTGTTTAATAATTTGCCTACGGTTATGCAGTGAATGGTTATTAGCACAGGAAGTATGACTCTGAATTTTACAGTGCTGCACTGTTCAATACAGTAGCCACTGGCCACGTGTGGCTCTTTAAATTTAAATGAATTAAAATGAAATAAAATGAAATGTTCAGTTCCTCAGTCACACCAGCCACATTTCAAGTGCTCAGTGCCCATAGCGGGTGAGCATGCAGTCTCTCTTCGTGGAGTCTCTCTCCCTCTCTGTCCCTGCTCCGGCCTGAAACCCGAGGGCCACCTTCGCAGTGAGGGGCTCTGTGTGCGGACAGGAAGGAAGCAGGGATAGGAAAGGCCTTTTGCTGCTCACAGGCCTGGAGCCTGGGAGGGAGGCGGGATCTTGGTGATCAGATAAAAGACCCATCTGAGGATGTAATGACGACAGTATTTTATGGTTGGATGAGCTCATTGAATTCTCACGATGATGAGTGTTACTTTCTTGTCACTTGTGAGGGGAAAAGGAAGCTCAGAGAGGTGCAGCCATTTTTCCAAGGTCGCAATACTCCTAGTTGACAAAGCTGAGAAGTTAAATCTGGAGGGGGCCCAAGTCCCCAGCATATCTGGGCTCAGAGATTGATGCATGTGAGTTCAGCATCATTTTTCAGTTATTCTCATTCACCCCAGTGATTTCCCATTTGAAACTTCATTCCCAAAGTGGACTCTGGTACCATCTAAGAGAAGGTCTGATTCTGGACCACCCAGAGTTCCATCTACCTTGTTGCCTCAGGGTCTCACAGAACTAAGGTTTACAGTTCCCAAATGTCAAGGATCAATATTTACATTCATTAATTATTCAACAGACATTCGCTAAGTCTCAGGCATGAGGCCAGACCCCAGGATCCTCTAGGGCAGGGACCGAAGCCTGCCTCACAGCCTGCACAATCCAGAACTGAATGAGAGACAGGATCATTTATCAGTATTAAAAATGATTAGTTGGGGCCGGAGGGTTAGCTCAGTGGTTCCGGCGCCTGCCTCGCAAGCATAAGGACCTGAGTTCGATCCCCGGTTACCACATATAATGCTGGGTGTGGTGGCTCACGCCTGTAATCCCAGCACTCGGGAGGCAGAGACGGGAGGATTGCTGAGTTCTCGGCGGCTTGCCTGGGCACCATAGTGAGCTCAGGGCCAGCCTGAACTACAAAGCGAGACCCTGTCTCCAAAAAGAAAAAAAAAAAAAAAAAAAGATTAGTTGTACTTTAGAATAATTTTTTTCAAATTATAGATGCAGTTTTCAGTTAGTGTAGAAAATGTAAACAAACAAACAAAGTCACTTCTGTCCAAGGGTAATTTCAGTTAACACTTTGACATACCTCCTTCCAGTGTTTTTTTTTTCCTGGTACTGGGGAATGAACTCAGGGCCTTTGCACTGAGGTACATCCTCAGACTTTTTTTGAGGTGGGGGGGTTCTCACTAAGTTGCTCAGGCTGGGCTTGAACTTTTTTTTTTTTTTTTTTGGAGACAGGGTCTTGCTTTGTAGTTCAGGCTGGCTCTGAGCTTACTATGTAGCCCAGGCAAACCTCAAATTCAGCAATCCTCCTGCCTCTGCCTCCCGAGTGCTGGGATTACAGGCATGAGCCACCACGCCCAGCATTGAGGGGTGTGGTACTGATTGCTGGTGGGTGTGAGTCAACATGCCCAATATCATATCATTGTGTGTGGTTACCAGATCAAACCAGGGACCTTGCACTTGCTAGGCAGGCTGTGGAACCACTGAGCTAAATCTCTGGCCCTGGGCTTGAACTTTTTTTTTGTTTTTGTAGTTTTTTGAGACAGGGTCTCACTTTGTAGTTCAAGCTGGCTCTGAGCTCACTATGTAGCCCAGGCAAGCCTTGAACTCAGCAATCCTCCTGTCTCTGCCTCCCGAGTGCTGGGATTACAGGCGTGAGCCATCACGCCAGGCACTGTGGTATGTGGTATTGCTTGCTGGTGGGCGTGAGTCTCCACACACAGCATTGTATGTGGTTACCGGGGATCAAACCCAGGACCTTGCGCTTGCGAGGCAGGCGCCGGAACCACTGAGCTAACCCTCCGGCCCTGGGCTTGAACTTTTTTTTTGTTTTTGTATTTTTTTGAGACAGGGTCTCACTTTGTAGTTCAAGCTGGCTCTGAGCTCACTATGTAGCCCAGGCAAGCCTTGAACTCAGCAATCCTCCTGTCTCTGCCTCCCGAGTGCTGGGATTACAGGCGTGAGCCATCACGCCAGGCACTGTGGTATGTGGTATTGCTTGCTGGTGGGCGTGAGTCTCCACACACGGCATTGTATGTGGTTACCGGGGATCAAACCCAGGACCTTGCGCTTGTGAGGCAGGCGCCGGAACCACTGAGCTAACCCTCCGGCCCTGGGCTTGAACTTTTGATCCTCCTGCCTCAGCCTCCTACAGGGCTGAGAGTATAGGTCTGTGCCACCATGCCCGGCCTCCAAGCCGCTCAAACAGCAAACATTAAATACATGTTAAATTAGATGTGTGGCTTCTGGCCAGAGGTGTAGCTTAGTGGCGCTGTGCCTTTCTGGTAAGCACAAGGTCCTGAGTTTGATTTCTAGTACTGAGAAAAATATTACATATAGATGCATGGCCTCTTTTTCCCTAAAGATACTGTTTCTTAACCATAAAACTTACACTTTCCTTTTTTTCCTCTGGCCCTACCTATGACATCAGGTTTGGAATTAGTTTTCTGAGACAGGAATTTCTGTTGAAGAGATAAGAAAAGAAGCATGAAGATGGCGTTGGGAATCTAGGGCACAGTTTAAAACATTCCTAGGCACCAAATTGCTTTGCCTCTGCCACTGCCAGAGATCTGTCTCAGGACAGGCCCCAGGCAGGCAGCCTCTTCCCAAGGGGACTCTACGCCAGGGTTTCCTACTCCTTGAGAGGTAAAGGGTGAGGAGGAGTTGAGGGTGTGGGCAAGTTGATAGTACAGCCTCCAGCAGGCCTGGAGGATCCAGGGAAAGAAGGGCCAGGTCTTCAGAGCATGTGCAGGAAGGTCCAGTCACAGCTTCAGGTTAGCGTGTCTGGGGTTAAATCCTACAGAGCTAACAGGTCTGGAGTAAATCTGGGTATGTTTGCCTACCAGATATGTGACTTAACTGCTTTGGGAGTCAGTTTGCTCATCTGTAAAATGGAGATAATGCTCAACCTCAGAGGCCTGTGCAGGCCCTAAATGAGATAGTTATGTTAAGTGGTTTGACATACAATACCTAACAAGTGGCCAGTGTTACAGTGCATATGGACAGTACACAGGGCCAGGCCAGGACCCCAGCTTTGGCTAGGAAAGGAGATCTACACCCCCAGTCTTCATCAGGTACTGCAAACGGAGAAGTTTCTCCAAGGCCCGAACCTATTGTACTCAAGTGAGAGGAAGATGCCTAGACCCGAAACACTGTGCACAGGGAAGTTCTTCAGACACACTGAATAATCCCTTAACCCAATGTCCTCCTCCTGCCACTGCCTCCCATGTGACCCCACCAGGCCCTTTGGTGCTTTGTCACTTTGTCGGCAGCCTTCCTGCCAGCAAGCTTCCCTGTCAGGGCCTCTTCCTGTCCCTGTCTCGCCACTCCCCTCTGTCCTCTGCCATTTCCCTTCTCCCCTCTGTCCCCTTCCCTTGGCCTGCCCACAGGCCCACCCCACCTGCCTGGCGCTTCCCTGACTCTGGGACCTCACTGTGTCCCTTTGTCTCCTGCAGGCCTGGCTCTGGACCGGCTCAGTACCCCCGACCCAGCCTGGATGGCGAGGCTGTCTCTGCCTCTTACCACCAACTACCGGGATAACGTGATGTCTCCAGAGGCTGCAGTCTCGGAGGAGCCACGGACCTTCCAGACCTTCGGCAAGGCGGGAGCAGCATCTGAGCTGGGCCCGGTGGGCACGCGGTTGGCCAGCACCTTCCTCTCAGAGATGAGCTCGCTGCTAGAGATGCTGCTGGAGCAGCGCTCCGAAGTGCCCATGGAGGCGGCCTCTGAGGCGCTGCGGCGGCTCTCGGTCTGTGGCAGGACCCTCAGTCTGGACCTGGCCACCAGCGCAGCCCTGGGGACTGAGGTGCAGGAGGGCCCAGAGGGGGAGGTGGCCGAGGACAGGAGCAGAAGTAGCAATGGCCTGTACTTGTGAGCGCAGCCAGAGGCCTCTGGATATAAGGAGGCTCCTGGGACATGCTAGGAAGCCCATTTCCTGAGGACCAGGGGACCACGAGCAGTTTTCTAAAATCCTGGAGCTCAGCAGCCAGAGCTGGCCCAGAACATTAGCGTGACTACGGCTGGCCAACAACGGAGGCCACATCCAGGACTAACAGCCAACTGACAGGACAACACAGCCCTGTGTAAGGGGCTCTGGGAATCTGTTGGAAAACAGGGATAGTGTAGCAGGAGTGTTTTCTGGGAAAACACATAGTGCCAAGGGTGATCCACAGGGGAAACAGATGCTTCAGATGATCACAAATAGGGAAAGTGGCTTTTCTGGGTACTAGAGGCAGAGGGCCAGGTTCTGGGGACATCAGGCACTGCTCTCTCTCCTACAAATAAAGGAAAAGCAGCCTCTTTTTCTCCTGATTGCACCTCTCAAGAGGAAGGAATGAACCATAATGGAGTGAGGGTTGACATTCCAGCTCTGGGAGAAAGTCGTGCTGGGCTCGACAGGAAAGGCTCATGCCAGGGCAGCGCCAGGCATACAGGTGATGGGTGTGTGTACTCTCCACTCATCTCCCCTATTTATCGAATAAGCTGCTTCTCAGCTGGAAAACTAGACTAAAAATATGCTCATATAAATGCTCTACATTTGTATGAGCCAGGCCTCAGGGTTTACAACAGGATTTGATTTTCCCACAGTCCTCAGAGGGAGGTATTCTTATCCCTGCTTCACAGACTAGCATATAAAGCTTGGGAAAGTTGAGTGTAATTTCCCAAGACTGAATAAGGCATCGGTGCAGAAGGATTTAGATCCAGGTTGGCCCGACACCAAAACCCACATCCTCAACCTTGGCACTAGACTGCCAGCCAAGGGATGGAAAAAGAAAGGTCATGGGTGAGTTCTGGCCAGTGAAACAGCAGTGGACTCACTGAGGTCCTCTCAGAAATGCCGTTGATCGTCTCCAATGTCACTCATGGTCACACAACTGTGCACCTGTAAAGCACAGGGTGAGAGGAAGCTGGATCTGACTAGCCGTGGGCCCTGCCCTTCCCCAGAGAGCAGCCCTTTGGTGCAGAAGTCATTCTTTCCTAACCCTGTTTGTGCATCAATCTTCCTCTGTGAATCCAGGCCCCGAAGTACAGGCCACGAACTGGGTCTGTGAAATCGACACTGACAGCAGCCAACCTTCCAGGGAAGGGGGAGTGAAAAAACAGCAAATATTTCCCCAAGGCTCAGCCTTGTGATTTTCCTGGAAATTTCCAAGCAGTCATAATTCACAGAGTGTGGAGCTCTCCTGGACACCAAAGACAGAAGTTCCTCTGCTTGCTTCCCTCCAGTGCTGGAGCTTAGCGCTTCCTGCCCCCATGACTAGGGATAATGAAAGTCCTATTTGGGGGATGCAGTGTGGCACCATTATTCCATGTACAGATGAAGAATATGAAGCCCCTGAAAGTTAAGCACTCTAGGATTTCCAATCACCTTACTCTGAGTAAGGGTGAGCTTAAAAACCTGGAATTTTCAAGCTGGTTTACAAAGATGGGTTCTGCAGTTCACTGACGAAGGCTAAGGGAGGCCAACCGGACAGGGTCTCCAGCCTGACTGGGAAGATATATTGCACAGAAAGGCACTTGAAGAGTGTCTGTTGACAACATGTGTGAATGAATAAACGCATAAACAAAGGTGGCAGAGTCTACTGTATCTGTATGAAGCTCCAGTAGGATTGTATTGGGGGAAAAATAGCCCATCATATAAAGGCAAAGTCTGAAAACTACAGTAGCAAAGTGGACCCTGCTGACCACTGTCCTTCCAGTATTAGTGGATTTGCCATGCAGATCATCAAGAGGGTAGAGAAGAAATGGGCGGGGGTAGAGGTTGCTGGAACCTTACCTGCAACTGGGTCACTGGATACATTGGACCTCTGTGTCCTAAAAATCACAGCCCTTAAACTTCCTCAATGCCAAGTACAACTTCATGTATAGATATGTTTCTAGACAGAGGGTGCGAAGCTCTCATCAGATTCCCAAATTGGGACGTGGGACTCGTGAGAGGTTATCAGCACTGCTCTAGGACACTGTCTAAAACTCCAGATGTGGGTCACTGTGGTCACAAGGAATTTGAACCTTCACTATCTCAGCCTTCATTTTATAGCCGAAGATCCAGGACAGAAATGGAAGACTTGCCCAAGGCCACATGGCAGGTTCATGGCAGCACTGGGATCTGGGCCTGGAATTCAGGGTGCCATTCTTTCTAATGTGCTTGGGTCCTCAGCTGGGCTTCAGGATCTGTGAATCTGCTGATTTGCCTGCAGAATTAGGAAGATTTGCATTTCTTGGGAAGGAATAGATGCTTTCCTCACATTCTCACAGGGGTCTGTGTCATAGGAAGGTTAGGATTGCCTCCGTTGGCCAGGCGGACCCTCAGCTCTCCCCTCCCCACGGAACTGGGAGAACTGCAGAGCTTCCTTGGTCTGAGGCCAGTGATCTCCGGTCAGGGTGGGGAGTGATGTGAGGACTGGTGCTCTTCCTGCACCAGGGCCCCCCTCCTAGCACGCTGACACCAGCATTTTCCCCACTAACAGGCTGCGAACGAGACAGTACATATGGTGACAGAACTGGGTGTGCTGAACAGGAAGGTTACAGAAACTTCTTGACATCAGCCAAGATGTCAAAGCTGAGACTTTGGACATGCTCAAAACAGTTTCCTCCAAGATGGGCTCTGTCTCCTGGGAGATTTGAGAGAGCAGGCGAGCCAGCAAGTACTCAGTTAAATGTCGTCTTAATTTGGAAAGCACAGAGGGACATTTTTTATCAATAGTCAGCCGTTCCTCAGCACCAGCAGTGCGGTACAGAGCTCACTTCAAGCCTGGGGGAAGCTCGGAGACTGACAGGTGCTTCCTTGTCTGTCACCCAACTTCAGCTTGGCAGCTCACTGACCCTACCTTTCCTCTGCTGAAACAAGAGTGAGATGGCAGCTACTACCCTTGGGACTCTGGAAAGAACCAAACCCCAAAAGACTAGATGGGAGACAAAGGAGTCTTAGCACATTCTCAGCCTGGCACAGAGTGTACCTAGAAAATAGGTCAGGCTTTCCATCCCCTACTAAGTATTGATATAATGGAAGGTCGCAATCATAAACATTCATTCAACAAACGTCTCGTGTTTATTATTTATAGAACAATTGCTAAGTGCCAGACAATACAAAGATCAACATTTGGGGAGAGAGGGAGGGATAGTAGGAATTATTCATCCAACAGTTGTTTAATGCACTATCTTCGGGGTAGGCTTGGTGCTGGGCATTGCGTGGAGATTCGGTGTACATAATCTCTCATTTGTTGAATAAACATTTACTGACCTCCGCTAAGTGCCCTGCACTGTACTGGCTAAGAAGAGTTAATGAAACAAATGGCCTTGTTCCCACCAGTGTCAAGAATCATCAGATAGGGAAACTGAGGTAGGACAGCTTTGCTCAAAGCTAAATAAAGGCCCCACACCTAATCCTTAGGTCCACCAGAATCCTGAGCCAGGCTGGCCTGATGAAGGGCTGCTCATGTCCTCTTCCCACATCTCCCCTCAGGGCACTGATGACAAGTTGTTAATAAAAGAATTTCAGGGCTGGAGATTTAGCTCAGTGGTTCCGGCACCTGCCTCGCAAGTGCAAGGTCCTGAGTTCGATCCCCAGTAACCACATACAATGCTGGGCGTGGAGACTCACGCCCATCAGCAATCAATACCACATACCACAGTGCGGGGCATGGTGGCTCACGCCTGTAATCCCAGCACTCAGAAGGCAGAGGCAGGAGGATTGCTGAGTTTGATGAGTTTGAGGCTTGCCTGGGCTACGTAGTGAGCTGAGGGCCAGGCTGAACTATACAGAAACCCTGTCTCAAAAAAAAAAAAAAAAATTTTTTCAATGGCAGAAGCACAACGATGTCTCATCTGCCCACAAGCCAGTCCCCTGGGGCTGGATCAAGACCACAATGACTGCACAGCCTGGGTTTGTGGCTGTGACAACAGCTCTTTTCAACTTCTACCCTTCCCTCCCCATGAGGAGTGGCTCTTCTTCCCTAGCCTGGAATGCTTGCAAATATTCCATTCTACCTCAAGCTCCCCAGACTGAGGCCATGTTCAACCCAGAGCAGCCAAGCAGAAGGGACAGTGGCAGAGGGCCAACGCCATAGGCTCCCAGGACCACTGTCTGGAATGTGTATGGCCTTGGGGATGGGCAGGAAGCAGGAACCAGAACCCAAAATGCCCTGGGAGGCAAGGCATCTGCTAAGTGTGGTGCCACCAGGAGAGGAAGTGGTGACATTTCTGAGGCCCAGAAAGGAGGCAGTCTGTGTCTTAGACCAGTGAAGAGCATGCGGGGTTAACTGCGTTCTTACTGCAGGGTTTCTTGGAATCTGGAATATGATGACAAGAGCTGTGAATCTATAAAAGGGGATGTCTAGTGTGGTGTTTCCCAAACTTATCTGACCACAGAAAACATTCTTTTGGGGGGGTTGCTGAGAGATTACAGCACTGCATGGCTTAAAACAGCACCAAACCCTTGCCCAGAAGACGGCGCTAGGTGCTGAGATCTGCAGCACACAGCTGGCCCCTGCTACACGGAGCACCACCTGCGGGAGGTGGCCACGTGAGGGGACGAGGATGCAGTGTGCGGGGTGGCTCTGGGAAGGAGGCTGGTCCTCAGTCCTCCCCCTTCCCCCTCAACTATAACTACGCTATTGAACTTGGGCTAACATCCAGAAGCCGGGGAACAGCTATTCACAAATTCAGTAATTGGACTCATTAGCGTCGACTCAGAAATCATTTTTTTTTCGAAGTCTCTCTCCTGGAGAAGCTTTTAAGACCCTTTAAATTGGTTAATGGAGAGTTTAGAGAGAAGGATGGAGCCTTGCCTTTCAGCTTCCCCTGCTCGCCTCCCTGGCTCTCACCAACACACTCAAGGGCAGAGTGATGAGATAATCCACTATCTGTTTTATTAAATGTCTGTATATTTCTGGCTCACCTTTCCCAAATGAGGACTCACAATCTACACTCTCTGGCTCCAAGACTCCAGGTGCCCAATCTCCATTTCCTTCTTCCTTTCGGTAGAAGGATAATGATGTGACCACATAAAATGACAATGGGAGCTGTAGAGCAGAAGCCTGGTCCAAGAGTCGGGAGGCCTGGGTCCACATGCCGGCCTGGAGTCTCACCCGGCCACGCAAGCTCTCCACCAGGGCCTGAGCAAGCACCGAGGTCCTCTCTGCAGTGAAACGCCCAGTGTCAGTCAGTCTTGTAGAGGAAGAGGGTGCCCTTGGCCTACAACAGAATTAGGCCCCTGTTGCCAGGTGACATTGCCAGGCAAGTGGTGGAACCGGATCCAGACCTGCACGAAAACCTCCTCTTTACAGTGCTGGGAGGTGCCAAGGTTTGGGGGACAGTGAGCAGACAACTGGCTTCTTGGGAATTCAAGTTGTGTTATCTTGAGAACTCAAAGGCTCCATCATTAGGGCTGAGGCAAGGTCTGAAGAAGTCAAGTAGATATACACAGGCGCTCAGGCAAGAAACTCCCTCCTCTTCAAACAAAGGTGAATTAAAAACCAGCTTGAATCCATTGGGACAAATACATGCGAATGTTGGAGCTAGTCTCATGGACAAGTCGATTCAGTTTCCCAAGTTTCAGTCACTCATAGAACCACCCCCACAACTTCTGCCACCTCTCTAGATCTGTTCTCCCTGGATCTGTTCTCCTCTCTGCACAATGTTTTTCAATTTTTTTTCTTTTCCCCGTTAATAGGGATCGAACCCAGAGCCTCACACACTTGCAGAGTGTTCTACCAATAAGCTACATCCTCAACCTTTTAACTTTCTTTCTGGTGGTACTAGGAACTGAACCCCAGGTCTTCACATTAAGCTATAACCGCAGTCCTTTATTTTTTACAAGGTCTTGCTAAGTCTCTAAATTGCCCACACTGGACTCAAATTTATGTTTCTCCTACTCAGTTGCCCAGGGTACTGTGATGACAGATGCAATCGCCATGCCTGGCTCCTGGCCTGTTTTAATTATCTGAGATGGAGTCTCACTAAGTTGCCCAGGCTAGCCTCAAATTTGTGATCCTCCTGCCTCAGCTTCCCAAATAAGCTAGGTTTAGAGACATGTGACACTGGACTGGCTATATAATGTTTTTCTTTAAGTGCATTCTTAATTTTTCTTTAAAGTGAGCTTTGTAAACATCTGTTATAAATTGATATGGTAGTCATATTTCATATTATGCAGTAAATATATAACCACTAAGATAAAAATATTAATTTTCAGACCTCCTAAAATCTTTCTGTGACTACCAGAGATGCACCCACTGAGTGCTGGCAAATGGCAGTGTGGTCTCAGGGTGAGGAAACTGGGGCATGAGGATGGAGAAAGTGAGTGACTTGCTCAAAGGGTCTCTGTAGCCTCCTGAAGTTGTTCAGAGGCCACCAAATAAGTCCTCTTGGTGCACAGATGAGAAGTAACTAAGAAGGCACCAAGGTTTCTCTGTGAGGCCACCAAAGGGGGAAATGGTCAGTCTTCGCCTGGCCATGCCCTTTAACCTCTGCCACTGCACTTTCTACCAGGAAAGGGTACTGATGCTGCCTTTTGCTACCCAACTCTCGGCCCTCCCCTCCAGCCCATGACTGTTTCATCTCACCTTAGCCAAAGCCCAGTCTTACGAGACTTCGTTCCAAGGAGGGGCCAGTGCTGCTGGGGGCACCTGGGCTGGTCCCGACATGCCGGCTTCTGCACAGGAGGCCCAGATTTCCAGTGCTTGATGCATGAGGAAGGCCCGCACTGCCAGCCAGCAGGGAGTTCAGGCTGCAGAGGGAGGGGCTGGAGAAAGACTTCAGTCCTGTAACTGCCAGGTGGCTGGGCCTGGGGGCTACCAGAAGAGGTGAAAGCAGTGCTTACTCAGGTGCTGTTCTCAGACTTACGGTTCTCTGTCTTGCACTGTCAACCCCATCCAGCCCCACAGACACCTGAGCAGGTAGACCTTGGAGCCCACAAGAGTCACTCAGAGAACTTCAAGGCACAGGCCTTAGTAAAGTCACTGGAGCAGCCACCACTTGTCCAGCACCTACCATGTGTCCTGCTGTGCTAAGTTCATTACCATCGTCTCACTTAGTTCTTACAACAAGCTAACGAGTTAGGTGCTACTATTACCCTGCTGCTCAGAGATGAAGAAAATGAGGCTCAAAGACACACAGTCCCAGGTCAGTGGCAGCAGTCAGGGTGATGTGACTAAAGGCTGCTCTCCAAACCATTCCTGGGGCCAGAAGGGACAGACACCAGGGGCTTCATCTACCTCACTGTGTCCCTGAGTTCAGGAGGGGAACCGCGTGGCTTGGACTTGCATCTGTACCTGCTGCCTCCGCAGAGAAGAGGGCTTGCAGCCTCTCCTGGGCAGCCTCATTCCCCAGAGCCGCTGCCTGCTGGTAACACCTCAGGGCCTCTCCCAGGTTCCTCTGCACACCAAGGCCCTTCTCGTAGCAAATTCCCAAGTGGTATCTGCTCTGTGAGTCCTAAAGGAGAAAATGGACAGACGTAAACAGGAATGAGGAACTGAAATAGCCAGGAGCAAGGCGATCAGGCATGCCAGGGCTTGATCATGGCAGCGTGAAGCCTGGACCCAGCCCATTCCAAGGTGTCTCAACCATGAGATGCCACAGGCCCAGAGCTCGCCCATTCAGCCAGAGCAGGGTGCTGGTTCCTGTCTCTGGGGCTGACAGAAGGCTGCAGAACTCATCAGCCCAGTTACAGAGTATGTCTCCTGCAGGAGACACAGTGAGGCCACGGTGGAGGAAGGTCTACTTCCCAGAGGCTTCTGCTCCTTCCTGAGTCTCGGCAGCAGACAGGTGAGAAGTAGAATTGACAAGTCAAGTGCTTCTTCTCCCTTACACCAGCTTCGGCCCTGGGCTCTGGGCCCTCACTGCTCTGAGAGAACAGGCACGGTGGGAGCCCAGCCTCTACAGTCAGCCTGGTCCCAACTTGGCTCTGCCTCTCAGCCGCTGGCTAACCTCAGACATGTTGCTCTATGTCTCAATGCCTCAGTTTCTTCATCTATACCATGCTGGTAATATCAATACTTTACTAGGTTTTTGTGTTATGTGATACAGTATTATTATTCTCATTTCCATTAGATAATCTCTACTGAAATATATTCATCATATGAAACCTCCTGACTGAAAAAAAAAGAAAAAAACACTCTAGATTCTCAGTCATGGTCCCACCTCTCCTTTACCCTCCACCTGCAATTTCTGCTCTAACTCTGTCTCCACTTCTGTGCCATGCAGGCCAAGGTCTCCGCAATACACACAGCAGACTCGGGGATACAGCCAGGTCAGGGCGCAGCAGAGGAAGGGTCACCCTGGAACACAGTGCTGCTCACAACAGGCCCCAAGAGATATGGGTCCCAGAGGGTGGAGGAGTGTGAGGCCTGGGTGCCAATACATAACAAATGACAGGCACCCCTTTGTGCAACTCTCTTCTCAGCAGGCCAGCCAGGCTGCAGGCCTATTTCCCCTGTGGGAGCGCTCTCGAAGGAAGAACAGGCATAGTCATCAGGAACTGCTTGGTGACATTGGTTGCCTTCTCATAGCTATCACAGACACTCCGGGCAACACAGAGGACAAGGCAGAGTATTCAGATGCCAAGACTTCATTAAGGGCAGAAAGCAGAGCAGCAACAGTGCTGCTGTGGGAGAAACTACAGCACAGGCACACTGCTTGCTCTAATCCAGTACTACCGGCCCTTCAAGGTACAAATGAAACCAGATACTGGTCTAATACACTTGAGGAATTCAGCAAAGCACAGGTCACCTTCTTGATGTTTCTCAGTGATACAAAGCTCTAAGACATCCTGCATTAAAGATAACTGTTCAGCCGGGCGTGGTGGCTCACACCTGTAATCCCAGCACTTGGGAGGCAGAGGCAGGAGAATTGCTGAGTTCAAGGCTTGCCTGGGCTACATAGTGAGCTCAGAGCCAGCCTGAACCGCAAAGCAAGACCCGGTCTCAAAAAAAAAAAAAAAAAAAGATAACTGTTCAGCCTACAATCAGGGCACTCAGGAGGCCGAGGCAGGAGGATTACTGCAAGTTTAAGGTCAGCGTGGACTACATACTGAGTTCAAGGCCAGCCCGAATGACACAGTGAAACCCTATCTCAGAAAAGCCAAAATAAACAAATAAAATTAAGACAGATGTTTAACTTAGTACTTCCAAAGCCCAACTAACCACGTTTCCCTTAATGCTAGTGGAGCAAACTCGGTAACACAGGCTGCATTCCACAGACTATTAGACCTCCTTTGCCCTGTAACTCCCCAGGATGCTCACCTGTGTCTGACTTCTCCAGACTAGCACGCCTTACAAAAACACACACACTGTGGCTACAGCTTAGAAAGTACTCCCACAGCTGTTACCTCAGTTAGATCAGGAAGCACCGAGCTGCAACTCAGACCATTTTAACTTCTTTCTGAGGTAAGATCTTGCTAAATTGCCCAGCCTAGCCTTGAATTTAATCCTTTGCCTCAGCCTCCCATGTAAGTGGGTTACAGGCATGCACCACCAAACCCTGCCTTTATGTTGATTTTACTGAGAAATTTCAGGGTTTTTTTTTGTTTCCTTTGGTACTAGATACCAAATCCAGGGCTTCACGTGTAGTGAGCAAGAGCTCTGCTACTGAGCTACATCCCCAGCCCCAATTATGTTGATGAAAAATAGGAAACAGATTTAAAATAAGAAGTGAGCCGGGGATTTAGCTTAAATGGTACCGCGCCTGCCCTGCAAGCAAAAGTGCCTGAGTTCAATGTCTGGTAGCACAACAAAACAAAACAACAAGTGAGAAGTCCCACAGTGCACTGGGAAATGTTTAACAACTGACAAGGCAGAGAGGAACTCTGCTACTTAGAATTTAGCAGTATCTATGAGCAAATGCTCCTGCCACAGCTGAGTCTCAGCACAGATAGGCCACTGGACATGCCCAAGAGTTCCATACCAAGTTAGCAGGAAGTAAAGTTTGAAGCCAGCCCAAGGCTCCTAGCAAACAACACCCTAAGCACAGAGCTGTGTACCAGTTCCCAAATCCCTTCTCTGATCAGACCTGATCTTCGACATGCCTGAGTACCAAAGATCGCATACCCCACTGCTGGCTGCAAGCCAAAGATACTTCACCGCCCTCTTCTCATCCAGGTGTGGCTCTTTGGTGAAAAGCACCCCGAGGAAGGCTTGGGCCTGTGGGCAAAGAAAAAGGAAGGAAAAAGGCACCTGATCACTTTCAGCTCTGCAAGGCCCTGACAACCCAGGATGGACCCTGCCAACAGCACACACCTCTCTCAGGCCTGAGTCTGCGGCCTCCTTCAGCATGGACAGTGCTCTCTGTGGCTCAGGGTCCCCTGAGGGGCCTGGGGCTTGCAATAAACACCTGGCATAGCGGTACTGAGCGAGGCTGTGGCCCTGGCTGGCAGCCAATTGGTAATAAAAGATCGCCTAGGGCAAGAGAAGAAACATCCAGTCTGCTGGTAGCTCTCTAAGCACTTCTCTGAGTAAAATTCTTAAAAATAATACATAGTCACTATAGATTAGTCAGAAAATACAGATTAGGTAAAAATTTAAAGTTACAAACAAAATCGCAAGAAATCCTGTCTCCTAAAGATCATGCTCTATTAAAATTTTAGTGTACAGGCTTGTAAATTTATTCCCACAGATAAGTTGCATATACATACACAGAGAAAGACAGAGAGAGACAGAGAGGGATGGACATTCACCATGAATGACTTCCCCTGCCAATAAATAGACATCCAGCACATCGCTTATGGTCTATACAGCTGTAATTAACCAGTTCTGTACTGAAAGAATGCTAAGTCACAGTTCCTTGTTTTGTTTTTTGCCTCCATACACAACTTGAGAAAACACAGTTTTGTGTATAACATCTCTGTGTACTTATCCTATGTGTAAAGAATGAATCCATTGGGCCAGAGGGTTAGCTCGGTGGTTCCGGCGACCTCCTTGCACGTGCAAGGTCCTGAGTTCGATCCCCGGTAACCACATATAATGCTGGGCATGGAGACTCACGCCCACCAACAATCAACACCTCATACCACAATGCCAGGCTTGGTGGCTCATGCCTGTAATCCCAGCACTCGGGAGGCAGAGACAAGAGGATTGCTGAGTTCGCGGCGGCTTGCCTGGGCTCCATAGTGAGCTCAGGGCCAGCCTGAACTACAAAGTGAGACCCTGTCTCAAAAAAAAAAAATTAAAAAAAAAAAAGAATGAATCCATTTATCAAGGCGTGGCTCCACCCTCCAAGAATAGAGCTGCAAAGACAAGGGCCAGATGTTTGCCCTCCCCGCACTGGGGAGTCTAAATTCCTAGAAGTTAAGAACCTCTTTCTTAGTTTTACCTCCTAAGGAGGCTGCCACCAAGCCAGGGAGCCAGCCCTTCCACTACCCTGCCCACTGCTCCCTTCCGGAGTGTACTCTGGGTGGCATGGCACAAGGGAAGGGCCTGGCAGCAGGGCAGAAGGGACAGTACCTTGCTGAGGTCCCTGGGGGTGCCTCTGCCATGCTCGTGACACAAGCCCACATTGTACTGTGCTTTGCTGTAGCCGCGGTCAGCAGCTTTCTGGAAGTAAGAAAAGGCTGTCGTGCAGTCCCCAGTCTTCATGTTCTCTGTTCCTGTATGAAAGTACAGGGCACAAACTGCTTCCTCTGTGAACAGTCCACACTCATGCCCAGACACACACGGGCTCCATGTCTTCTTTGTGCTTGATGCTGGCACTTCCTTCCATCCTCCCAATATCTCACGGTTTCTCACAGATCTCAGTGGGCTCTGCCCACCCCCAGTCGCGACACTCACTTCCCTTTGGGACAGTCCCTCCCCTTGTGCTGTCAATCAGTGGGGCTGTGCTCTCTTCCCAACCAGTGACTCTCTCTCTCGTAGGAATCTGACTCTCGATCAGACTGAACAAGGAGGGCAAAACAGCTCTTATAAGTTTATTCTGACAGCAGCAGTCTGGCAATACTGACTATCAGTTGTTGTCCCCCAGGGCTCTGCGACTTCCTGATTCCTGTCCTTTCTGAGGCTTGGAAGGTTGAGAGATCCCACTAGATTCTGTCTTCCGTTAGCCTGAGTGAGTTTTAGGTGGCTCAGACCAGGACAGGTGCTACTGCCACTCCTGTGTGGTCTGAGGGCTCTGAGACAAGACAAGGGCACCCAGCTCAGAAGCCAAGGCTCTTTACGAACAAAAAGGAAACAAAAGAAACCAATTCAGCCGGTTTTCAACTTTGCTCAGCCGGTTCCTGCCTGCAACCTCTCTGCCTCCACCTTGAGCATCGTTTCCGTTGGAAACCTTCAGACCACACCCAGGCTTTCTCCACTTCTTTGCCATTTTCCTAACATACCAAATTTTTTCTATGAACTAAACTGTTTCAAGAGTACAGGCCCATCTCCTCAATTAGACTGTAAAATCCTAGAGGCAGAGCGGAAGAAAGAATGTAGGAGAAATAACTTTGCATAGGGTGAAAGCTCTATAGAAATGCAAAATATGATTACAGCTTATGTGCCTTTGTGTTCTGCCACCATACTTAGCATTTGCTGAATAAATGAATATATGAATGAGGGAATGGGGAAGAAAATTCTGAGAAGAAGCTGCCCATCAAGATCACAAAAAGCTAATGTAGGAGAAACCAAGTTCCATTCAGCCAGCAGTGAATGAAAAGGCGCCTCCCTGCTGCCTGAAAACTTGCTGTCCAGGGTTCAGAGCCTTCCGTCCTTGGGATACTTAGAGGTCAAAGGATCCCACCCGCCACGTAACCAGCAGGCTCCACCTGATCACTTTATTCTTGTCTCCTCCCCTCTCTCACCTCAGCCAACCCACTGCCACATTTTGCTCAGCTGTCAGTCAGAGCTTCTGTCTGGTCTCCCATTTCCCCTCAGGCCTCCCTACAACCCACACTGGTCCACACAACAGCCAGAGTAATCTTGGGCAGAGTAAATCAGATCTTACTGTTCCAGCATAAAGCCCTTCACAGTCTCCCATCTGTCTTAGAAAAGCCACACTCTACCCCAGCCCAGTTCTCACCTTGGATGGCCCTTGTGTGCTCCTCTGACTTCATCTCCTAGTCTTCCTGTCATCTCTAAGCTCCAGCTACACTTGGTGGTCTTTTATTCTGTTGGCAAGTAAACTGAATCCTGCCTCAGGACCTTTGCACTCACAGTTTCCTGTTTGGAAAGCTCTTTCTAAAGCACAGGGGGTATGGGTTTTTGAGACAGAATCTCCTTATATGGTACAGACTGACCTTGAACTCACTATGTAGTCCAGGCCAGCCTTGAATTCCCAGCGATTCTCCTGACTTAGCCTCCCAAATCTGAATTACAGGTATGTGCCACCATGTCTGGCTCAGGATGCCATTTTGTGAATCACTGTATCCTTAGTACCTAAAAGAGGGACTAGCAAAAACTGAATGCTCAGTAAATTTGCTCTAAATGAATCCTAGCTTCTCGCCCACCTTCCAACTAGACCCCAGTAGATGCTGCTGCGAATATAGGTCTCCACTATCAAAAGCTTAACACCTAAATCAAATCACTGCAGAACCAGAACAAACTAGGGAGGACATGTAGAAGTTCTGGACAGAGCTCCAGAGTTTTTCTTTTTCTTTTTGAGACAGGGTCTTGTAGTTCAGGCTGGCCCTGAATTCACTATGTAGTCCAGGCAAACCTTGAACTCAGCAATCTTCCTGCCTCTGCCTCCCGAATGCTGGGATTACAGGTGTGAGCTACCACGCCCAGCACTGTCTTGTGTAGCAGTGATTACTCGTAGGTATAAATCGCCATGTCCCACATTGTGGTATGTGGTTATCAGATTCGAACTAGGGACTTTGAGGTTGCGAGGCAGGTGCTGGAACCACTGAGCTAAATCCTCGGCCCGAGAGTTTCTTATTCATGCACTTGAGCTCTGCTCCAAACCTCAGGTACCCATCCTTCCTAAACATGGCAGAATGCATCCTCTAGGATTTATTTATTTATTTATTTATTTATTTGAGACAGGGTCTCACTTTATAGTTCAGGCTGGCCCTGAGCTCACTATGTAGCCCAGGCAAGCCTCGAACTCAGCAATCCTCTTGTCTCTGCCTCCCGAGTGCTGGGATTACAGGTGTGAGCCACCATGCCCGGCACTGTGGTATGTGGTATTGATTACTGGTGGGCGTGAGTCTCCATGCCCAGCATTATATGTGGTTACCGGGATAGAACTCAGGACCTTGCGCTTGTGAGGCAGGCGCCGGAACCACTGAGCTAAATCTCTGGCCCTAGGATTTATTATTTCTTAACTACACAATAATACTATTTTTAGGTGAGCACATGGCCATCTAGATGAAGACTGCACTTCTCAGCGTCCCCTGTGATAGGGGCAGTCATATGGCACATTCGGGCTTACGTGACTTGCTAGTAGTCCAAGTTCTAGGTCAGTTCCTTGAAGGGGAAGGTTATCCTTTAGCTTCTCCACTTGCCCCCAACTGGCTAGACCATAGAAAGGAGAACAGGAGCTGAAAGAGTCAAACTGGACCTCAACATGAAAGCTACTGTTTTTTTTTTGATGTGTTTGTTTTTACAGTACTGGGGATTTAACCCAGGGCCTTCATGCTGAGCTGTACCTCCAGGGCCTTTTCAAAATTTTATTTTGAGACAGGGTTTAAGTTACTAAACTGCACAGGGTGGGCTCAAATTTGTGATTTTCCTGCCTCAGCCTTGCAGATACAGAGGCTATAGGTACAGAAGGCCAATTTTCTAAGGGCAGAATGCATGTGAATGAGAATGGGTCCCTACATGCCAGGTTTGGTCCTCCTACCTGAAAAAATAAAATCCATCTCGTTTAAATCACTCCCTAGCCTGACTATATTCTACTTACCCCTCACCCTCCCTCCTTTCTCATCCCCCTGCCTTGAGGCAAGGTCCCCCAGTTACCCAGGAAGTTGAAAGCAATGGAAACACTGAGCTGGAAGAGCTGCTGAATGGAAGCCACCGCCTCCTCAAGGGAGAGAGTTCTTGACTTATCTTGTTCCTAGGGAAGAAACACAAAGACCCACAGAGGGGTGATTCACTGGGAATGCCACTCATTGGGGGGGTTGATATGATGGCAAAATCTGGCTAATACCTTCTTTTCACCAGGGTGCTGAGGCTGGTCTGACTTTGGCCTGGACTCAAAGTTACTGCTGGTATCCAGGAAGCCAAAATTACTGAGATCTGCAAAGGAAAAGTCTTCACCCAGCAAGGGCAGGGGAGAAGGTTATTTATTACTTCACTGTCCCTCCTCTCCAGTCAGCCAGCCTCTCCACCCAGCACCCTGCCGGGATCCAAACTGACTCCGAATCATCCATCAAGCACGGGGCCTCATGGGAATGGCAACTCCCTTACTGGGGAATGTACAGCAACAACATCCATCTCCCAGGCCCTCTACTCTACCCTTCGTCCCACCCCAATTTCTGCAGGTGCCGGGTGAGGACGTACCTTCCTGGGGTGGTTCCTGAGCACCAGCTGTTCTCACGGAGCTGGCAGAGAAGCTCCTACCTTGAGCTGGGGCCTCTTCCCGACTCTGTCTGGGTTCCCTCAGGCTGATGCGCCTGGGGGCTGGGCCTTCAGGGCCAGGGAGAATGAGCCTCCGCAGAGCTGAGAGGAGCCAGAAACAAGGGTCAGGTCAGAAAAGAGTCAGTTCAGCCTAAAACGTTTGACCTGAGTCGCCCCTGAGGGCTTAGAGGTCAGAGGAAGAACTCCAGAATTCCCAGGCAACCTTCCTCCCACTATTCCTCCTTTACTTCCTCCGCTGGCCTCTCTCAGAGCTGCATTTATGTTGACCTCCCATCCTAAGCACAAATCACTCTTTTGCTTGAATTCTTCAGTGCAGAAATGTTCACTTTATTCACGGTTGTAGCTTCAGCAGCTAGCCCTTTATTTAACGGTAATATTCATAAGATTATAATCATAACAAAGATAAGACTTAAACTTGTATTACCAAGCATTTAGTGTGCCGTGTTCTAAGGCTTCGACATAAATCAACTCATTTAGTCTCCCCAACAAACCTGTACTACTTCAGTATTATCCCATTTTATAGATGAAGAAACTGAGGCACAGGGAAGTTGCTCAGGGATATAACTAGCATATAGAACTTCTGGGACATGAACTTTCACTATCCGATCTAACTCCAGTTCCTCAACTACTAGTCTATATGGCTTCTGTACCATGACACACAATACATACACAATACAGCATCACTTATGGATGAATGACTGAGTGACCAGAAAATGGCCTAACTGGTTAAGAAGTGGCTGGGCCTGATGTAGTCAAAGACCACTCCAGGGACAAAGAACACACTCCGGGCCCTTAACCTGTTGTTCATTAAAAGTACAATTGGTGCGCCGGGCGTGGTGGCTCACACCTGTAATCCCAGCACTCGGGAGGCAGAGGCAGGAGGATTGCTGAGTTCGAGGCTTGCCTGGGCTACATAGTGAACGCAGAGCCAGCCTGAACTACAAAGCGAGACCCTGTCTCAAAACAAAACAAAACAAAACAAAAAAAAGTACAACTGGTGTTTTCTTTGGAAGCAGTCAGGGACTTATAAGCAGTTTTCACTAAAACCCATGACTCTTCGCTTGGGCCTACCAACAGGTAACTAAGAGCAGACCACAGCCTGACCTTCAGTTTTGCATCCCTCGCTATCTTAAAACTCTGAATACATGTGTTACTCACTTTTTAAAATGTCGACAGAACAAAGATTATTAGCCTTAAACTCACCTAACTATCTCATCTCCCTTCAAAATGGAAGCCATCAAGACAAGAGAAGTTAATTTTCAGGATTCACAGGGACATGTGATCACCAGCCCTTACAACATCCAGTGTCAGACCCTTTCCCCTCGGACCAACCCCTAGAAGTCTCCAGTCCCTGTCCTAAACTGGTAGCCACCTGGGTCCCAGAGCAAGTATTGGAAACAGAAGCACTGATCTCAGAACAGCCTCTCAAGCCATGAGGATTTCTTCAAAGTTATGAAACCAGGCCAGAGATATGATCAACAAGATCTCTGCTGGCCCCTAAAAGTAGCCAGGCCGATTCTTTTTATTAGAGTACGCCCCTTCCAGCTACTGCTGGAGCTGGGGCTCTTTTGCTATCTTCTCTCTTGCTTTCCAAGTAAAGTTTACACTTGGAAATTCATACTGTTGCTTAATTTTAATTTCCAATGTCACCAATGCAAGGACCCACGCTTACTGGTGACAAACCTATGTGGCTCCCCCCCAGGGCAGGTGACAGGAGGACACAGAGGAACATGGGGTGGGTGTGGCTCACACCCTGGGTGGGGAGAACCCGGCCATCTTCCCCTTCCTTTGACTTCAGATAGGAAAGGCAAGGAGCTGCTGATGGCCCTTTTCCTGAGGTGTGTCCGGAGATGCTTCCTGACCCACAGCAGCCCCCACCCAGCCCTCCTGCCCCAGGACTGAGGACTCACAGGAGTGCGGGTGCCACCAGGGAGACGAGAGGAAACGGTCCAGGGGACTGCGCCAAGAGCAGCTTTCTGCATGCTGAGGCCCTGTGGCCGGGAACGCCTGGAAGTGGATCTGTCTTGCCACCTGCAGGGCCAGCACAGCCAGAGTACCCTGGAAAAAGACAGCACATTGGGGACACGGTCCCCTCCCCTCCCCTTTCAACTGCTTCAGACTCATTCCTCAACATAACCATTTCCTTGGGAAGCCTTTCCTCTCTCTGGATGGAGCAGGTCCCTATAACATGCTCACAGCACCCAAATTTCTCCTCTGACACTTAACAATCACCACTGTGCTTATTCATTTTAGGCCTGTTGCTCCTGTGTCTAAGCACAGCAAAGGGATGGACCATGCATATTGTGCTGACCAATGATCCTGATCCCTGTGCCCAGCATGGTGCTAAATTAGAGCAGGAGCCCAACTTAATAAACCCATCCCAAGTGACTGAACACACACAGTGACTGGGCCTCACACAAACGCAGGGAGGAGTCAGAACTACCTACCTGGCATCCTCTCCGGCTGGGCACAGGCATCCCTTCCTGTAACCAGGCCACCCAGCACACACACTCCAGGTGTGTCCTTGTTGAAGGTGTCTCTTTTGACAGGTGTGCAGAAAACCTAAACAGATTCCTATTCCAGTGATTCCCTGATTTCCTGTCCCTTGTGCTATGCTTGGGAAGGGACATCTAAGTACTCATCTGCTCTGACAGGCACTGCTTCCAATGGCAGATAAGACAGTCACAGTCTCTGTCCTCATGGCACTGTGTCTTGTGTTGAGAAGGACAAAAGCCAATTCCACAGAAAAATAAATACTGTCATTAGTAATTATGCTGGGTGCAAAAAAGGAAACAAATCGGCAGGTTACGCAGAGCCTAAGTGGGAGACGTGACATGTACAGAATGAGGAAAAGCCCCTGTGTGGGAGCTAAGGCCAGAACAAGAGAAGACGCCAGTACCATGAAGGAAGTGACAAGTACCCATGGTACCGGGACAACTTGTTTCCAGCCTCTTCCATAGAGGCAGTGAGGACAAAGTCAAGGTAGCATCAGAACCTCTGAATACAGGTCCAGTTCCCCAGAGAAGCCCATGTGGACTCTGCCCCAGCACTCAGATTCGTGGGAAAATGGAAAAATATTTGTCTAGAGCACATCCACAGAAATCCAGAAAGCAGTGGCCCCATCTCAGAAACACCTCAACCTCACTTTTCCTGATGACACCGATTTATAAGTCAAAGAAAATGAGGGTCACCAGGGCATGCGTGTAACACAAGCACTCTAGGAGGCTAAGCAAGACAATTAAGAGCTGAGCCCATCCTGGGCAACCTAGCAACTCAGTGAGACCTTGACTCAATAAAAAAACTAAAAAGGACTGGGGATGCAGCTTAGGGTGAAGGCTGGGTCCAATCCCTGCTCCCCTCCCCCACAAAGTGAGGCTCAGAGAGACGAACTCTTCTGCCTACAGTACACAGCATCAAAGTAGCAACAGTGGGGTGCGACAGACAGAAGAGTGATGAACAGTGGACCCTCAAGTTACAACGGGCCTCACATATGAGCGAGTTGGGTTATTATCAGAATTTTAGTTTTAACTTATAGTCAAAGTCTTGAGTTACAACCCAAATGCTGGCCGCCTATGCTTCCAGATAGTCTCAAATACAGATTTAACCCTTAAGGAGTTCTGGAAGGAACACTGTAACATCATTTCCCGTGTGAGGTTAACTGAGAAATCCTGGGCCAACGTCTCTCTGAAGACATTAAGACCTGCCTATGTGCAGGAGAAAGACTTTGAAGGCTGTGCAGAGGAGCTTGAGTCTTCACTGACCAATGTGAGTTACCATCAGTCCTCAAAAATGAACTGAGTTTGTAAATCAACTCCACTGTATGCACCAATATCTTTACAATATATTTGATTTGGATCTTTGCCTAAAAGGTACAAGCTCTGTTAGAGCTAGTGTTCACTACTGAGTGTGACTTTGTGGATTGGATTCAACAAATATTTATTTACTGAGAAACTATTATGGGCTAGACTCTATGTACTAAGCACTTACAAGTCATATGAGGCAAACAACTTAGTAATACAGCTGAGTTCCAGAGCTAAATCTGGCTTCTCACTCAACAGCTGTGACCTTTAAACATGTTACTTAATATGTCAGAGCCTGAGCTTTCTCACATTCAAAACGATTCCCTTGCAAGATTTTTGTAAGGATTAACTATACTGACAAGCATGCTACTTATTAGCTATTTCTTATTGTTCATTGTAAGCTCCATGAAGGCAAGAATTGTATCTACTTTTCTCTGTAATCTCCTTCAGGGCCTAGCAAAAATGCCTGGCTTAGAAAAGGTGTACATAAATGTTTACTGAATGAAATAAGGGATGAGTACATAGCAGGAGTAGGGGAGTGACAATATCTGTATGAATTGAATACAATCCATTTCTTCATCATGTGGACACAATGCTGGCCTTGCTCTGATTTTTACACTAGGTTATTTTTCCACTCAGGGCATTCCCATCAGCACTGAAGGCAAACAAAGGACAGGGCTAGGGAAACCTTACCCATGAGACGGCATCCCACAAGGTGTGTGGGGAGACGCGAGCAGCCATCCACTGGAAGGCATCCTTCCATCCGTGGGACTTTGAGCCCCTCCTTGGACTTGGGCCATGAGGGCCTAACCTAGATAATGCAATTATAGGCTATTAGGTTCCATCCAAACTTTCAGGAAAGAGAAGGGGGTGACAAAATGCCAAATGTCTTACCTGTTGGTGCTGGGCACAGAGACCAGCAAGGAGGAGGAGGGTATCTGACACTCATCTGGGCTGGTGGGCTTGGGGGTCACCACCCGGAAGTCAGGTTCCAGCAGACGGGGAAGAGCTGCATGAAGAGCAAAAATCACTTTAACGGGAAGAGGGCCGGGACAAAACTAGCCCAACAACCTTGCCTCTAACCTGAGAAGGCACTTTACCCTAGGAACCCAGAAATCACTGGCATCTGCTTCTGTAGGGTTTCTTGATTTTGTAGGGCTGGCAAACAGAATCCTTTGTGCATGCTAGGCAAGTGCCCTACCGCCCAACAGCCTCAATCTTTGCATAGTTCTTTATATTTTTATATTTTTGGGGGGGACTGGGTCTCACTCTGTAGTTCAGGCTGCACTTGAACTAACTACATAGCCCAGGCTGGCCTCAAACTCAGCGATCCTCCTGCTTCAACCTTCCAAGTGCTGAGATTACAGGTACAGTGTTTCTTAAACAAGGATGATATACATGGAAATATTTGGCCTAATAGATTCTAAGGGACCTCTGCAAAACCAATAAAGCAGTATCTCTCAGAGTAAAGGATCTACAATTTGAAAAGGTTCCCCCATGTGACTGTGATGCTTCCAATCGATGACAAGCTTTGTCCTATGACCACATAGCCACATGCACTGCGGTCTACATTCAGAGCGCTAGTCTCTAAATCCCGCCTCTATTCGCTTGGCTCCGCCTGTACGGTGCCTTCCTCACTGACCCCTTCCCTCCCTAGAGCTGCCCCTACCTGCGAGGATCTAAACTCCACCTTCTTCCCACCCAGTCAGTCTCTAAATCTAGGGCCCTGACTTCCGGACCAGGTAGCCCCGCCCACGACCCCGCCCATCAGCCCTAACCCCGCCCGTGGACGCGTAGGCTGTTTCCCCGCGCCGCTACGTCCTCGCGCCGCTGTGTCCGTGCCCTGCTTCTCCCCTAGCTTCTCAGCAGGCTCCGTACGCTCTCGGCTCGGACGCTCCCTACCTCGGCCCAGGAGTCCTGACAGGCGCCACATGTCGCCAGCACCATAGAGAGCTCAAGCCGAAAGGATGAGGCTGGAGTTGGAGCTGGCGGCTAGAGCGGCCGCGAGGGGCTGCGCGGCCGAGTCCACGCAAGCCCGGGGCCGACCAATGAGGAGAAACCTGGCCGGAAGGACGCGCGCTCCAGCAGGAAGAGGGGTGGAGTGGACGTGGGGCTAGCGGGGAGGTGAAGCGCGGCGGGGCGCGCGCGGTGTGCGGGCCGAAGGAGACGTGGTTCGATGCCGCGCGGGAGGTGGGAGAGCGCGCGGAGGGGACCCAGGGCAGGCCCTTTGTGAAGCGGGTCCTGGGAGGGCTTGCAGACACCGCGGGCCTGCAGAAGGAAGAAAGCTCCCTAGGCCCCGAGGCTCCTATAGAGGAAGCGGGGTACCGAGCTTCTCCCCCAGGGAGGTGATAAAAACTGTACTGGCCAGTGTTGTATTCCTGGGTTCTGGCTCTGGCCCGTCATTGGCTCATTCTGTAGCTTCGGGTCGACCCCTTGTCTCCTGTGGGCTGTTTGTGCGGCATTGCTGTCAAAATGGGAATACCTGACTGGTTGAGACTCCTAGACGCAGACCCTGTTAATCAGAGTCCTCATCTTCAGACCCAGCCAAAGTTACATGTCGGTTCTTTTGTGCAAAACACTAGTTTCCGTT
This sequence comes from Thryonomys swinderianus, assembly GCA_004025085.1. Taxonomy (NCBI): domain Eukaryota; kingdom Metazoa; phylum Chordata; class Mammalia; order Rodentia; family Thryonomyidae; genus Thryonomys; species Thryonomys swinderianus. The sequence continues at coordinate 45,056 of PVIC010008214.1, forward strand.
TCGCCACATTTGAATCTATGACATAAAAGCACTCAAATTCAAATGTAGGATATTCAGACTTCCTCCCCTTTCTCTTCCCCCAGATTTGTGGGTGAAAGTGCCTAACTGGGGTAAAGGACTAACCTTTCACCTACAAGTACATGCCATGAAAGTTGCATTAATTGGTTAAGCAAGTTTTGAGCCATGCCAGCCACCATCCTAGAATCTGAGAAGATAGTTGAATACAGAGTATTTGAGGCTTCCAGGAATACGTGGTCCAGTGGATTATGAGTGGACTCTGGAGTCTCACAAATCTGGGTTTGAATCCCAGCTTTCTGATATTCAAGGTATGTTATCTTGTGCAGGTTCCTTAACCACACTAAGCCTCTTCTATAAAACGGGAAATTGCAGGGGCTTCATGTGGTGGTGAGGCTTAAATAACACATTAAAAATGTTTAGCTTAGGTCGGAGATTTAGCTCAGTGGTTCCGGCGCCTGCCTTGCAAGCGCAAGGTCCTGAGTTCGATCCCCGTAACCACATAGAATGCTGGGCGTGGAGACTCACGCCCACCAACCATCAATACCACATACCACAGTGCCGGGCGTGGTGGCTCACGCCTGTCATCCCAGCACTCGGGAGGCAGAGACAGGAGGATTGCTGAGTTCGCGGCGGCTTGCCTGGGCTCCATAGTGAGCTGAGGGCCAGCCTGAACTACAAAGCGAGACCCTGTCTCAAAAAAAAAAAAAAAAAATGTTTAGCTTAGCTTCTGACACACAGTACACGCCTAATAAATGTGATTGCTATCGATTACAGTAGTGGAGGGAGTAGACAAATGGAAGAGATAATGCTCTTATAGAAGCAGGGGCTGTGGAAGAATTCAGATAAGGATTACATTCGAGCTGGGCCTTTAAATATGAATAAGAATTTTCCAGGTGTGGAAGGGAGAAAGGCATTACAAGTAACAGAAACTGAGTAAGAGCCCAGGAATTGGAGTACTGGCAAACTGTTACCAAATAGCCTTGTTTTGGGATTTGAGGCAGCCACCTTCACACTTTATGTTACAGCCTCCAAATAAAATTATAAATATGCTAAGTTTGGCTCCGTTCCTCCTGGGACTTTGATACCCTTCTCTCTTTCAGCCTATCTGTACTTTGCTTCCTATTTCAGGGCTTCATCCCAACTCTGCAGTGAAGATTTCCCAAATGCTTGAACCCCGACTGCTCTGCCTTTCCTAATTCCTGTAGCACTTAATTTCTTACTACACAGTTTAGTAGTAATTATATGTTGCCCTGTTATTTAATTGTCTCAGTTGTGTTAGTCTCCCTAGTTTTCTCCCTCAGGACAGGGATAGCATTTTCCCATTTTGTGTCCTCATGGAGCTTGACATACTGTCAGGTCATGGAATATGTTCAAATAGTGCATGATGACTTGACCTAACACCTTGTGCAGTTGGTGATTGCAGCCAAGAATACCAGACCCAGCACAGGATTTACTGACTGGAATGGGAATATATTGTTTCTCTGTACACACATTCATTGAGGGCCCTCCCCATTTGAAATTCAAAGGGTTTTGAAGATTCTGTGAGAGCTGGGAATGTAGCTCAGTGGCACACCGCCTGCCTGGTAAGCATAAGGCAGTTTGCTTCCTGGTACTAAAAGAAAAAAGAAAAAGATGCTGTGGTATTTGCCTGTAATTCCAGCACTTTGGGAGGCTGAGACAGGAGGATCCTGAGTTCAAGTCACACTTGGGCAAATTAGCAAGACCCTTTCTTAGAATAAAAAGGGCTGCTTTGAATTCAATCCCATATAACACCCCCCCCCCAAAAAAAAAAAAAGGTTTTGAGTGCTGGAGATTTCGCTCAGTGGTGCTGTACCTGCTTTACAAGCACAAGGTCCTGAGTTTGATTCCCAGTACACACACAAAAAAAGTTTTCAAGGAGAAGATAAAGCACTGTCCCTATGCATAAACAACAGACCACTTGAGGAAGGGTTAAATGGTGAGGGCTGCTGGAACACTCACTGTTAAGTCAGATCACCTGGTCAGTGCTACCCACAACACTATCAGGAATAATAACCTCGTTTCCTTGACCTTTGGCTTTGCCCACAGTGTCCAGATCCCAAACCACCAGGCACTCTTTTCTCCTGCTCTGTGTGGGGGGATTGTTGATTCAGTCCTCCACAAAGGCACTGAGAGCCAATCGCTCAGGGGACCAGTTAATCTTTTAAAATGTGTACATGTGTATTGTGTACCTGCCACAGATAGTGTTCCAGACAATAGTTGTTACCCTGATTTCTGTAGACATTCTTAATTTGCATTAATCAAATATATGAAAGCTTATTGCTTTGGAATGTCCTGCATATATCACAATTTTAAAGCCTGGATGTATTCCCTGACCTCATAGAAAAAATAGTATAAAAGAGTTGGACATAGTGGCGCACGCCTGTAATGCCAGCACTTGAGAGGCTGGGCTAGAAAGATTGCCATGAGTTCAAGGCCAGCCTGGGCTACATAGTGATGCCCTGTCTCAAAAAACAAAAACAAAACAACCAAAGAAAAAATAGCAGGGCAAACAGTCAATAGACAATTGAAATACAGAAGGGTGTTTTAGTTATGTATTGCAGCATAACAGCCACTTCAACATTGAGTGGCTTAAAACAATCATCTTATCTTTCAGTTCTGTGAATTGACTGGGCTCAGCTGGGCAATTCTGGTCTAACTCAGGGTGTCTCCTGAGGTTGTAGTCAGATGGCAGCAAGCGGGGCACTGCAGAGGCTGGGCCTCCTTCCTTCATGTGATCTCATGGCCTCTCTACGCTGCACAGCTTCTCTGGCTACATAGCTGAGCTCTATGCATGATGGCTCAGAACTTCCAAAATACACAAGCAGAAGCTGCCAGAATTCTTAAGGGTTAATCCTGAAACTCACACAGCACCCTTTTCCTGTGCCCTGTAGGTTAAAGCAGTTTACAAGGCCACTCCTAAATCAGTACGAGTGGTGAATCCTGGGAAATGTGGTTCTTAAGAAATCAGCAGGTTCTGTAGTGGGGAACACACAGGGTGCTGTAGGAACTCCAAGGGAGGCCGAGGCATGGAAGTCTAGAAGGCTTCTTGGAAGCAGCAGTGTCTAAAACTGACCAACCTGGTTGGTTAAGGATTCAGAACTAGCTAGAAGACAAAAGGAAAAGCGCAGTTCCATCAGGGAGACCCAGTTGGTTGAGAGTCACAGAGGCAAGAAAGCACAATTTACCAAAGAAAGCACAAGTCAAGATTGCTGAGCCTGGGAGAGACATAAACAGGATAGTGATTGGCCTTTCATGTGGAGAGATGTAAATGGGGCCAGGCTACCTGGGAAAAGCTTCAGCAGGAAAGTGACCACACAGGTCAGAGGATCTGAGAAAGGCGGCCCAGCGGGAGATGGATTAGAGAAGTCCTCATTTTCACCTTGTCCCTTCTAGGCCAGTGACCTCACATTTCTCCTTGAGAAGGCTGGGTCATCAGCTGAGCAGCAATACAAGTTCTTTTTGCTTTTTATTAGCGAGAGTTTTTTTTTATTATTAAAAAATACAAAGTAATGGGGGCCGGGAGGGTTAGCTCAGTGGTTCCGGTGCCTGCCTCGCAAGCACAAGGTCCTGAGTTCGATCCCTAGTAACCACATACAATGCTGGGTGTGGAGACTCACGCCCACCAGCAATCAATACCACATACCACACTGCCGGGTGTGGTGGCTCACGCCTGTAATCCCAGCACTTGGGAGGCAGAGACAGGAG